>VDFB02095193.1:0-47355 GCA_007258455.2 Sequoia sempervirens | reverse complement strand
AATTTTGGTGACACCTTTTGGAAGGCTTGCGTGGTAGATTTGACAAATGGTTGGTGCTCTTTTTTGCTTTTTGTTTTTCTCGCAATATAGGAATGACTAAGGATATAACGGTGTAGGAATTAACCCCAATGAAATGAATTTTGGAATTAACACTAAATGTAATTGCATTTCAACCCAGAAGCTTATCTGCTCCCTTGTGTTATAAAACAAAATTCAGGGCTCATTTATAGGGGTTCTAGTCTTTTGAGTCTTTAGGTCCAATATAAGAAAAAGGGTAGAAATTTGAGAAAAATATCAGTAAATGGATTGGTCAAATTGTCTTGGTCTTTGAAGAGTGCATATGTAAATCTTAAATAGTTTTATAGAGATTACTGATATCGAAACATATTTCATGCATAATTCATATACTCTCCTTTGTAAATCATCTTGCAAATTTTGAATATAATATAAAGCTATTATATTCATCTTCAAATGCTTCGTTTGAATGCATGTCTTTATTTCTGATTTGGTTCAAAGAATCAATTAAATGCTTAAATGAGGCCATGAATTTGTGAGGATTTATAGAGGATTTGGTAAGAAGTGATGCTTTATGCACAATGATTTTTTATAGTGCAAGTCCTTATGAAAATAGTTGAGAATCATCAGATTTAAAGAATTTCTATATCACTAGTTGTAAGATGCATGACTCCATTGCCCAATTGATGAAGACACTAGTCTATTTGTCATGGTATTTATCATTTGAATGATAATGATATAGTATATCATACCATGGACTCAAGGTTGGAATACAAATTTCTTAAAATTTACTTACTATGAGGCATATGTGTGAAAATATTTCTTTGTTCCTTGTGAATTTATAGTTATTTGCTCAAAGACCAGTCCACCTTTGAGTGAATTATGTTATTTACCCCTCATTGGAACCAATCTCTAATTTGCTATGTCATTCATTGAGATAGTCAAATGAAATGTAAGAAGGAACACCCTCCTAGGTCCCCACAGAGCCTAAAGTGTAGAAGAATCCAGTCTTCAACTGAATCTTGTCAGCTGGCCATTCATTTTAAGGGTCTTGAATATAGGAGTTGGCTATTCTTTAGAGATCCCTAAGGTGTACTAGGAAAAACACCAACAGAATGGCGACTCTGCTAGGGAAATTATCATTCTCCAAACGCAGCTAAAATGCAGAGTCAAGTGGTGAAGTGAATCTAAGCATCTTGTTCAGATATTGCCAAATTCTTGAACCTGGTACACAATTTGAAGTGCAGCAAATATTGAAGGATCCGAACATAACTCTGCTATGGAAGATAGCCCAGAACATGTCCTATTTGTAAAGTAACTTCATCTCATTTGAAGTTCAATCCTTTGTAAAGGAGGTGGTGATTTTGACTCAAAGAACCTGACAAAGCATACATCAATTGGTTGAATCTATAGTTTAAAAGACAAAGGATAGTCAGCCACTGCAAATTACCAGGTACTTTCATATAATTTGAAGAAATTAGAGCATATTATGGGTAAACCATGGTAAATTTCTCATGGTTGAGATGTAAATGATTCCCTAATAGTTGAATTAGCACTAGATTAGGGAATATTAGTGATAATTCAGCTTGTCTTTGTGTATAAGTTGAAGTTTATGTATCAAGGTAAAAGGAGCATGTCATATTGTTAAATCTTAGGTAGCATTTATAGGGAATATACATGCTAGGGGCCTAGGATAGCAATTACAAAAGGAATTGATATAATATTGTACAATTGCATAGTACATCTCAAATTCCTTTTCAAGCATTAAAGATGAGTTGTCAATTTATGCCACTTGGTGTAAATAGTGATAAAAGCATGCAAGGTGAACAATCCTTGTCCCACCAAGAAATTTTAGTACTAATAGGTACCATGCTCTCAATTTTGCAAATATTAGTGGTTACCCAAATATTGTACCACCCAAGATCAGGGAAAAAATACCAAAATTCAATGGTGAAAAGTCATAATCAACAAGCAAACATGTGCAGGAATTTGTTGATGTGATGGGTGATTACGAGATAGATTTAGAAGATGTGGTTATGAAACTATTTGTTCAATCCCTGAAAGGAGACACAAGAGACTGGTTCTCTTTTTTGTCAGTGTCTTTTGTACATTGTTGGAGTGAACTTAAGGTAGTTTTCATGGGAGAATTTGGTGAGAGGATAAATCCAAGTGTTGCAAGGAAGAATTTCATGGAAATTTCTAGGGGTAAGGAAGAGTTGATCCCTTCCTTTAACCTTATATTTGTGAAATTCATAAGAGAAATCCCTAAACACATAAGGCCAAATGATGCAAAATGTTTGGTTGGGTATTTAGGGGCATTTGATAGTAAAATGGGCTTTTTATTGAGAGATAAAGAGCCTACTACTTTACAACAAGCTTACCAAAGTGCCATGGATATTGAGAACAATTTGAAGTACTCAATCATGAGGGGACTTGTGGTTGCTAGTATGAGTGGCCCTGATAGAATTCAAACTATTGAGCCAAACAAATCAGGAGGTAAAAATTTATGTCAGGAAAATAGACCCTTAGATGTTGTGTTTGCATTATTTCCATGAGATACAGAACATGAGAAAGCATCATCCTCATATCAACCAGGATTGGGAAGGGATGACTTGGTATTTTTAATTAGAAAGTTGTATGAGATGAAAAGAAATGTAAACAAATCACCATATGACTTGTTTTCAAGATTTTGAGATGTTCTAGTGGAGATACCCAAGAGTGTCAGACCTAATGACTTAATGTGCATTGATTTATTCTATGAATCTTACAAATCAAGATCAAGCCAATGACCTAGAAATTTGAAGCCACATAGTCTTGATAGGGTAGTGGATTGGATAAGTATTGTGGAAGACATTGAGCATAGTCATATGCCACTCGTTGTTTCCCAGAATGGGGGAAATGATTTCCATACTAAGGAAAATCAAAGGATAGAACCGACAGATCAAGAAGATGCATGGGAAGGAGGATAGTTAGTTGATGATTATTGTTATTTCACAAGTACTCTAAATGTGGGCCCAAACAGTAGTGATGAAGATGAAGAGATGGAGTATAGAGATAAGGAAATAGTATCCAATTTTCCTCCTTAGGATGTCATAGGATATGATCAAACACAAGAGGTTCATGGTGAAACCCCACAAATCGATTTAGTCAGGAACAATGATGCACCAATCACTAATTGGAACGCACTAGGTCTGAATTCTATGGCACGAATGAGGAATCAAAGGAATGAGATTGAGATGGGACAATATTCTATTGAATATGATCCTTCTTGTGAAGTGGAGGTGGAGTCTCTTGCTTCAAGTAAAGGGTGATCCCATAATAGTGGTTTACAATTTTTGGCCAAACTGGACACTGAAATTATTATTTTTAACTAAATCTTCACATTTGGGCACCTATAGCCGCTAAACTGTGAGGAATTTGAAGATGGTGCAAACTAGAGTCTCATCAAATTTTGTCTATAGATTCTAAAAATATTTTTTTCAAAATTTTTGGAATCAAATTGCACTTCTTTTTCCATCTAATAACGAAAATAGATTTTTTTCAAAAAACAACATTTTTAAAAAGTGACGCACACCGTATAACACATAACTTTTTTTCCATGAAGGATAAAATTCTAGTTCTTTCAAATTTGGATTTGTAACTCTGATATCTAGTGCTTCCACTTGGTTAGATAGTTTTTTATTGAATATTTTTTCCTTAATCAAGTTTCAAAGTCAAATTACAATTCGGAACCACAATGTGGCTGTCTCAGCGTAACTTTTTTGTATATGTCAAAATTTTATTTTGTATTTTTTTTTTGTTGGATCCAAGAGATTCAATATCTGGTGCACTCATATTTTTCAATTTTTTTTTTGATAATCTTCTATTTTCCATGTGAAGAAAAAAATTCATTTGATAAAAACCTATGTTTAATAAAACTTAAAAAACAAATATAACAAAACAAAACATATTAAAATTATATTCATTGGATATTGTTAGAATACCATAATCATTTGAAATAAATTTTAAATGAATTCATTTGATCCCCAAAATCTAAATCTAAAATTGTTTTATCAACACATTTATTAGGTGTGAGCATGTATAGGTATGGTTTAAAACTAATTTGAGGGTTCTATCAAGGGGTTTGATCTAAGGTGATTTGATCAAACCCACTCTTCAGATAAGAATCACTTAAATGGAACTTTTAAGGCTTAAATCATTATATTTCTAAAAATATGTGATTTCAGCTAAAATTCGTTCCTCTCAGGAATTGTAAACCACTATTATGACAGCACCAAAGGATATGTCAATAGCCTGGAAGGGGTATGTTTACTAGGTAGTGAGCAATTTTATTCATGTAAAGAATTTTTTGAATGTAGATCAATTGTTATGAGTGCAAATGATGAAGAGGATATTGAAAGTGTTTCTCTCTATTCTTCAAGTGATTACATTTATTTTGAATGCACTAATGATCAAAGGTATTGGGGTATAGACATTAACAAGGATGAGGTACATGTGACCATTATGAAGATATGGCAGAATCCTTTATTTGATGAACTTGCATTGGAAAGTGAGGTTATAAATGATGATTCCTACTGGTGTAGAAGCAATCCTCTTTTTGAAGAAAATATTGGTGAGTACTTGGTAAGAATTTCTAATGAATATGTTGTGGATGGTACAAATAAAAGCCAAGCTAATACTGAGGTAGGTAACTTTTCTTTTGAATATGTCAACCTTATCTTAATAGTTACCCAACTGAATGGAAAATGTGGCGACACAAACACTGATGAATTAGTGTAACAATATGTGATTGAGAAAATTGTGCTTGATAAGCATCAAGAAAATGACTCTAACTCGCTAACATTTAATTGTGATAATGGATCACTTGATGAAGAAACTAAGGATTGTGATGGCAACCTTAAATGTAGTATTACTATTGAGGGAGATGTATATGATTGTGTTGATTCTCCTATGATACCTAGAAATGTGCTTGAAAAGATGGTTGAAATGTCAGGAACTCATGTTGCACATGATGATATTTTCCCTAACTTAAATGGAAGTCTACTCTTGGATGACTAAAAGGAAAATCAGGATGAATGCACTTATACTCAGGCAACATTAGTTTATGTTAAGGAGAAGGAATTATTTGATGATTCTATAGAATATGCTAATATTGCAGGATTATTTGATCCATGTGGAGAGAAATTCAAAGGTGTGGACAACTAGAGGAATGATGTTAGTCAGTATGAAGTTGCATTGCATTTTTTTGCAGATGCTCCCTACCTTATGGATCTTATTATGGAACTCCTTTCATCCCACGAGGATAAAATTTGTGACAAGAAGATCTAAGGTATGCTTGATTCTGTGTTTCTTTTCCCTAACCTTGTAAAAGATTGGCCAAGTATGAGCCAGAATGCCTATGAAGTTTTCAAATTTGATGAACAAATGGGATGTGATCGTACACTTCATGACTATGTGGAATATGAGGGTTTTATTTTCTCATTTCAATTTGATGAGCCTATGGAGGAGAAGGTTGATGAATGGGGAAACATTGCATTAATAAATGGCCTCAATCATGATAATGTTAACTGTCAGGAATTGCACAATGTCCATGTGGACCCACTACCAGCAGGACAAGACAAGGTCTTTGACAGAGGAAAGAATTATCCCTCAATTTTGGGGGGCCAGGGGCCTCTAGGTTATGGATTGAAGCCAAGCATTTAAAAGTGGCTCCTCCAACCTTTGCATTGTCATTGGTTGTCTCTTGCCTTTCAAAGAACCCATGTCCATTGATGGATGGAGCTCCTCCCCATCGCATAGGTATGGTCTATCGCCAGTTAAGGTGGATTGGTGAATGAGGAACCCACAATGGATGATGAAAAGTAGAAATCTATAGTTAAAGTCTCCAAGTGGTTAGATCAATGGTTAATATCTCATCATTTTCCTTTGGGCCATTGCTTGATGAGATCTCAAAAAGAATTTTTGAACTAGCGATGGGCGATGCCTTTGGAATGTAGTTGGTATTTTCCCATGCTCAACATGATCGACGGCGAATGGGGCAGGGACGATCGGGTAAGGATGTAGATCGACACATGGCTGCTTTAAAGCATCTCCCCAATGTTTCCTGGTACAGTCCGTAAAGCAAGTGGTGACTCTTAATGTGCCTCGTTGGTCAAGTTTTAAATCTACGGTGATCAACGACAGAGATATGACATGCAAGAATTGAGCTTTTGCTCATGCGAGTGAGCTGAGATGGTTATTAATTGCAAATAGCTCTACATTCTTCTATTTAATGAGTATTTTTTGTAGCTTGATCAAATCATTTGTGCATTAGCCAAAGTGTGGAATTAATTGTTGTGGTTGGTGGAGAGATAATTGCAGGAGTTGTTAGCACTAGCATCGTCGAGGTGATGGCATGGTGTTTTCTAGTATGTAGGTGAGTATACTTGCTGAATTACTCATTGTGGTTCAACTTTTCTTTGTGATTTGGGATTTGGGGTGTTTTTGTTGCCTGTACATGTGAATCTTCTTGGAATTGTGATTTATATTCTTCTTCATCACCGACACTGGTTGTGGTTGTATCCTAAGAAAATGAGTGAGCCTAGTACTCTTGTTGCACCAGTTTGGAGGTCCCAAAGGCTTAGTATGAAAGAACCAATTGCATACATGTTGGAGGATAAACCTCTCCTGGCCGAGGTACCAATCGTTCCAAAGAAGAAGAGAAGTGCACGTAAGAAACATGAGAAGGTGGTTGTTAGGAGATCATATGCCTTGAGAAGTAGAATTGTGTCACAAAAATTGACTAAGAAGAAAGAGAAGGGACCTCTGTTTGCGAAAGAATTAATGAGGTTTGGTTTAGGCCTTAGGGTTTGTTCAGAGAAACCCGTCACTCCTATCTTAATTTCTGATAGTTCCTCAAGTGAAGAGGGAGGAGTTGGCCCTGGCGCTAATCCATGCCCTACTTCTTTGGTTCCTTATAGTGATTCAGAGGATGAGATTGTTATGGCAACTCCACTCTCTATTATAAGACCCTATGAGGGTGGTTACTCGGCGGCTGACAAGGTCGAGTAGCACCTATGTCCTCTTCTCATGGTATGGGGTTTTAGGTACTGTGGTGACGTGGTTTCAGGTGGTGAGTTCTATTGGTGCATTTTGTTGGTGACTAATTCATGAATTCATGCATATGATTGTGATGGTGGTTACTTTGATTTTGGGAAAATGTGCCAATTTTGGTGATGCCTTTTGGAAGGCTTGTGTGGCAGCTTCGATAAATGGTTGGAACTCCTTTTTTATTTTTTATTTTCCCATGATATAGGAATGACTAAGGATATAACAGTGCGGGAATTAACCCTAATGAAATGAATTTTGGAATTAACACTAAATGTAATTGCATTTCAATCTGAAAGCTTGTCTACTCCCTTGTGTTATAAAAGGGAATTCATGGCTCATTTTTAGGGGTTCTAGTCTTTTGAGTCTTTAGGTCCAATATATGAAAAGGGTAGAAATTTGAGAAAAATATCAGTAAATGGATTGGTTGAATTGTCTTAGTCTTTGACTTGTGCATATGTAAATCTTAAATAGTTTTATAGAAATTACTGATATCGAAACAAATTTCATGCATAATTCATATACTCTCCTTTGTAAATCATCTTGCAAATTTTGAACATAATATCAAGCATATTCTATTCATCCTCAAATGCTTCATTTGAATCCATGTCTTTATTTCTGGTTTGGTTCAAAGAATCAATTAAATTCTTAAATGAGGCCATGAATTTGTGAGGATTTATAGAGGATTTGGTAAGAAGTGATGCTTTATGCACAGTGAGTTTTCATAATGCAAGGCCTTATGGAAACAGTCCAGAATCATCAGATTTAAAAGAATTTATATATCACTGGTTGTAAGATGCATGACTCCATTGCCCAATTAATGGAGACACTAGTCTATTTGTCATGGTATTTTTCATTTGAATGATAATGATAGTATATCATACCATGGAATCAAGGATAGAATACAAATTTCTTAAAATTTACTTACTATGAGGCATATGTGTGAAAATATTTCTTTTTTCTTGGTGATTTTATAGTTATTTGCTCAAAGACAAATTGACATTTGAGTGAATTATGTTATTTACCCCTCATAGGAACCGATTTATGATTTGCTATGTCATTCATTGAGATAGTCAAATGAAATGTAAGAAGGAACACCCTCCTAGGTCCCCACAAAGCCTAAAGTGTAGAAGAATCTAGTCTTCAACTGAATCTTGTTAGTTGGCCATTCATTTTAAGGGTCTTGAATATAGGAGTTGGCTACTCTTTAGAGATTCCTAAGGTGTACTAGGAAAAACACCAACAACAAGAATCTAAAAATTCAAAATCATGGAAGGGGAACTCCTGAGAATGATAGTCCTCTTTAAGACATAACAATCATAGTTTGAAAATAGTAAATAACGATGACATAAATTAAGTTAAGAGTATGATAGCCATGAACATTGAATGGACAACACAAAATTGATCTTGAATGGATAGTGGTTGTCAAAAAAGGACTTTGACAATAACAATACTTTTGCCACAATTGAGGTGGCAAGTTAAGGATCAATGTAACAGACAACATGTGAGACAACCAAATCTGTAAGGAAGTTACCAAATGAACACAACGATATAAAGAGTGATAGAAATTAAATATGAAGTATTCTTGAGAGTGACAGACTATGGTAGTGAGGTTAAAGGTTGACAATAGTTGTAAGGATTGCACTATGCTGAAATCATAGTATTAATGATTGTGTAAGACTTTGCGAAAAGTGTAATAACCATCAAAGAAATTATGAATAGCCTTAAAGTCACAAATAATGGTGAACATTTAAAAGGGAGGTGCTCTAAATTTCATTTATAATGCCAACTCAACCTATGGCCTTTCTCTGTCATACCCAGTTAGATCCCAATTTGAGGGAAATTCTTCCAAGTTCTTTAATGACATTTTTAAGTCTATGTGTTAGCCATAGTGATCAAAGATACTAATTTTTTTCTAGTCCAAGAAGTGCAACTGCAATAATTTTTGGCCTTTAGCATAGAATAGAAGGATGGCCAATGATGGTTAATGATAGTGCAAAATATCTAGTCATGAAGGGAGGAAGTGAGAAGTTTCCTTATTTATGAATATTTTGGAGATGGAGCAAATTGCTCTTCAAGAAATCAAGAGGCTTTTTTGGCAAGTAGGGATAACTACTAAAGGACAACCCATTCAAGAATATGGACAGTTCCTTAAAGAATCATGTGTAATGAATTCATGGGGGTAGTGATCATTCTCCAAACCCCTACATATGATAAAACCTAGAAGATAATCCACAATGATGATCCTGGAAGAAGAGGTGTTATGAAATGTCTAAGGATGAGCATAAGGACTTGTAAAATTTTATGAAGGATAGCAAAGGGTAAGTGCATAGTTAAGGGACAATAGTCTAGGGCTACAAAGACAAGCTCATCAAAATCCTTTACAAGACCTTAGACACTACTATCAAGTGGACACACAAAAAAGGAATCATAGAACACTGTATACAAGGTGTCATGAAATGCAAAGAGACAATTTAGAAAGGGTAGTGAATTGTTGGATGACATTCCATTAGACTAGCATCTATTATGATAGTCTACACCAAACAAGCAACATGATAGGAGGATAGGTGATGGTTATCTTTGATGCTAGTTCTGAGACATAACAATCAATTAAAATTCTAGTCATAATGATATGAATATTAGGTTTAGTATGGTCATAGAGATCATAAAGTAGGAGACATTATCCCATCAAAGAGCATAGGTCAAGATAGTAAAAATATAAGAGATAAGATGGTAACCTTTAACTTACTATTACCTTGTTAGCATGAAATGGTGAAAGGATGGTCTATAAGGAGACAAGGGGCAACATGGTGGTATGATCTTCATGATAATGTTTTCAACCTATTTGATTTGGTATGGGTGTGTGACACAATTAGACAAATTAATAGAAACATGATTCACATGGTTGGTATTTAAAAGGGGAGACCTTTAGTAGGTCTAAAACATCTAGAGGTTTTTGTGAAGAGAATCCAAGGAAATATTGTATAATCTAAAGGACAATATCTATTTCATGAGTGAACAATGCATGATGAATAGTGTGTTGGGTATTAACCTTGTTTCCCATGAAGACAATGCTTCAAGGATGAGATGTTATTGTGAAATGTAAATGGAAAATTAAGAAATGGTAATGACCATTTTGGACTAAACTTTGTGACAAAGGTGGGGATAGTATATTGTTGTTTGAAGTTTTTTTTTTAAGTCTAAAATGGTAGTCATAAGAAGAAGCTTCAAAGAATTATGTAGCTCAGAGAGACAATAAGATTATAACCCAATAAAAAGTTAAGGAATGGCTAGTGGTTAAAGTAAGTTGATAGTGTAGGGATAACTGGATAGATTTCTATTATGACAAAATAGAGACAAACCTAATGGTAGATTAAAGGTTGACAAAGGTAAGAATGATGATAGTGTGACATTAATGAGAAGAAAGAGTGGATAATGCTATTGAAGAAGGAAATTCAAATTCAAATAGCAGATATAGTAAAAAACATAAGCATGCAACATGTTTTTCCAAATAAGTGATAGTGGTATTGTTCATACTGATATTCACCACCAAGAAAGTGATGAAACTATGAGAATGTTATAAAAGAGACTCATGACAATAATAGGGTAGGGCTTACCCTATTTTGAAAAACAAAATGATAGTATGGTACTAAAATGAGTATGGTTTCTTATGAGCATCATCATAGTGACAATGAATATCATTATAGGAATTGTTGGTTATTTTTTAAGAACCAAACTGATCTCTAGAAATATCTATGGATTTTTCCATTTCTGGAATTATCAGTACTTCTAAAGGGATTGGCCAACAAATTAATAGAGGTTGAAAAACTTCTATTCCTACTCTTTGGGCTCTATGAAATTTGGGAGGGTGATCCCACAATATATACTTAAACACCTTCACAATTAAAATCAAATACATTACCAGTAATAGATATCTCTCATAGAACCATTTAATAATATGCATCAAATAAGTTGGTAGCTTGTTTATCAATCTCATATATATTAAGCATGAGAGTGGAATTTTAACACAAAACAACAACAATAGTATCCCCTTGAGAATTTATGATTTAAAGATTGAGTAGCTAATGAATCAACATTGAAAATGAACCACAAATACTCTGCATGAACCAGTGCCTTTATCCCAAGCACAGAGTTAATATCATTCAATGTGACCTAATAGCAATTTAGACAATAGCACCTATAACCTCAAGAAATCTTGTATTACAACATTTATCTATGACGTTCATGATTATTACTACTTATGAATATCCTAGTACCCAGTTCTTATAAGTCATTAATCTCACACAAGCAATAACATTAATTCATTGAATCAACAAGCAAGCATGAAACTAGACATCCACTAGGAAATGATAGAGACAAATGAAATAAATCCTTGATTACTTTCAATCATAACTCATAATACGCATACAAGGAGAGACAATAGCCATGAAAATGATATTACTCTGTATTATAAATGTTATATCATTATCAAATTTACATGCATAAGTATGAACTCCAAAAGAAACTTGGGACAAAAACTCTAAAACTTGCTTCGTATTATCTTGACAACTTCACAGTATTAACTCAAAAAAATTCAACTCTCATTCTTTTGGCCCTGAATTCCTTGTTATAGAGATGAAGGAGCAAACAAGATTCAGGCCAGATAACACACATGTCATGATTTCATTGGACTACTTGTAACAATATTCCATTTTTAGTTATACTTGAGTCTTCAAGTGGAGCAAATCAACATGAGGCAAAATGACCTCAACTCTTTATAGAAAATAGGTCCCACCTCCAAAAAAAAATCATTGGTTTGTTACAATAGTTTCAAGATATTCCCCATGCACTCAAAATGCCAACCGTGGGAGAATCAAAACATCAAAACTTATGAAGCAAGACAAGAAAAGTAGAAAAAAGGTCAAAATTCATTAATCCACATTAGCACCACATGCTATTCATTTGAATTTAAGGAGAGAATAATATTCTACCATGTTATACCAAAATCCTAATATGTAGTGTATTCAAGCTATGTATTATTCTACTCCTGTCCATTATTCTTCTCATTCACTAATCCTTATACAAATTCATTTTGTGTATTTCTTCAACTAAGTGTTGTATTCCTCCTTAGTGGGTCATTTTACATTCAATAAATCCTGCACCTTAGTAATGTACTAAGAGTACCTGGCATCAATTAAAATCCTAGCTTCCTTAACAAATATTTCCATCTTTGATTCAATTTCCACTATTGTGTCAATATTTGAATTGAGTAAGATGTAATCGGTGACAAACAAAGTCATCATAGCTGCTCCAAGCATCCCTCCCAAATCTTTCTTCTAGGTGTCAAATGGATATAATTCACCTTTTGGACTCAATATCTGAGGAATACCATGTTCCTCCATTTCTTTGAATATATTCAACTTGCTATGGAACTATCTACCTAACTTCCCATGAAAAGTAGTTATTTCATTTATTGATTCAATGATTTGAAAAATTTCAGGAATATTGGTGGGTGCCTCGGGGTATTCATTCATTTTGGGCCTCATTTCTTTCAAAGCATTCACCCTAGTAATCTAATTATTCCATTTATTCATGAAGGCCTCCTGTACTTGTAGATACTTTGTATTTTCCTCATGAATATTCTTACAAGTGGCCCAAACATCATTGGCCTTGTGGACCAACTTGGTCACCCTATACTTTAGCACATCCTCAAAAAATTCATTTGCCACCTTGACTATTTCAAGTTTGGCCTGCTTAACATTTTCCTTCTCAACAGTCAACTTACCTTTCAAATCATCAATAGGGCCAATGTCTCCCTATCTTGTGTAGACATATCAAATGAAGAAGAGGAAGAGGATGGATGAGTTATTGTCTTCTGAGTAGCCTGAATAGTGGCTCTCATTTTATTTAGCTCAGTCAAGGCCTTATTATACTCTTTAACCAAAGATTCATATTTCTTCTGAGAAATATGTGCAGTATCCACACTAAGCATTGCAACATGTGTAGTTAACTCATATGCCTGGATAGGAGTTATGTCAGTAGCTCTTTTGACCACTACTGAACCAATAACTTCTTCAATAGGCCTAGTAACCTCATGTTTACTAGTATTAGGTGCCATAGATCAAATTGTAAGAGTATGCAACTTTGGACTATATCCAAAACCAAATACGTTATCCTCAAATTGGTCTTCAAATATCAAAGCTTGAGGATCTCTCCTAACTGCATCATATGCTATGGTAGCAATGATAGTACATCCTTGTAACAACATGATTCCACTATCCTTGAAAATATTTTGAGCCTCAGTGGGAATAATAGCTACAATTTCAGCCCTAATTTTCTCTTCCTCTACTTTCTCAGCTTTCTCCTGATGAGAAGGTTCAACATTAGCTCAGGATGATTCAAGTCTCTCTTTTATCTCCTTACTCCATTGTTGAATCATAAAATCCTAAATTTCCTTGGTCTGCACAAATTTATCATCAACCAAAAATTCATCACACTCCCTAATCCTAGGATCATCATCATTTTCTCTATCATATTGCCATTTGACAATCCTATCAGGAGGAACATTTGAACTATGAGTTTCTTCAATATGGGGAGGAGGAAATTTTTGATCCACTTCCTCATTTCCTGGCACATGTTCTGCCATTTGTTCTTCCTTGAATTCTTGAACGTCTATAGGCTATTCTAGGATATTCATAGCTTCTTATTGTTGTTGATATTCCAGGAGAGCATGTGCTTTGTCAGCAGCCTCCTTTGCCTTTACCTTAAACTCACCAAATTGATAGTCCCTTAACATAATGAAGGCTCTTTCCAAGGGGTTTGTAATTACACTGTATGAAATCATGTAAAGGAATTCCTTTTTATAATTTTTTCCTCAATGTTCATTATAGTTGTCCATTCTCTTTTCCTAGTCATGACAGCCTCATTACTTATTAGATTTCTTAGTACATCATCCTGATACAAGAATTCATGACGTATGATACCTAAGCTTTTTTTTTTTCTTCTTCCTACCACAAACCCCTCTAGATCAAAAACTCTAATCTCATCAATAGGCATTCTGAGATTATTTACCATAATGCCAAGCCTTTCATACCCCTCAAGGGCAGTGACTATGAGGTAAGCAAAAGTACATTAAGGATGTATCACAATTCCTTTTATGCCCTTTCTAAACATTTCATAATCCATGACATCAATTTTCCCCATGAGCTCCATGAAAGCTAGTCTATCTAAAACATACAAGTGTAGACAATGAGGTGTCACCTTAGCTCCATAGGCCCTGATCAAAGTATATTCAATATGTAGAAACCAATCTTCCCAATTGTGTGTGGCCTTAGAACCTAGTACATCCTTTAGACGCATAAGATTTCTAATCTCTAGAGAAAATTTGAACATAGGTACTACACCCAATGACTCTAAGATACCATATCTTACAACATTAGCAAACAAGATGTAATTGGAATTGGAGCAATCTTGATCCTAGATATATGTCCACATTTGTACAAGTAGAACATTATTCTCATTATCCTTGAGCTTCAGATTTAATTTCCTTTTCCATTCATAGTCACCTTCCCATAAGAGCATATGCATCAACAAAGAGTAATGGGGAAAATACAAGGGGAGCACCTCCTTTTTCAGATTGAGAAAATCCTCATGCATCTATTCAACAACAAAGTTAGCATAATCAAAACCAGTGTTTTGATTGTGACTTTGTATATCCACCACCATCACCAATAAATTAGGAGCTATCCTAACCTCAAAGTCCTGAGCTAGTACTTGATTTAAGCAATAATAAGTGTTTTTGAAATAATCTTCAAACTCCTCACACTCAAAAGGCTCAGCATCCTTAGCAGTGCTTCTTTATATGCAAATTTTCACCTCTCATACTCAACATACAATTCAACATGTCTAAACTTTGTAGTATAATTTGGATTTAACCCAAATACATCTATCATCTTATCCTTCATTACCTCCAGAATTAGATCACCATTTTCACTTCCAATTGTCTTGTTAGTAGGGTTATAGTGCCTTGCTAGTTCCATCATCAAATCAACTTCTACAAACACATTCGGGACCACCAACTTTCCAAGGTTCAACCCCCATAAATAACATGCAGGCTTGCTAGAATGTCGCCTATTGAAAGCATACCAGAACAATTTCCATCCACTCTAGGGTTGGGGTTTTTCACCAATTTTTCCAGCACTATCAATCAACCTAGTGGTCACGACAACTTGACTTGTGGGAATTTTACCAATTCATGACCCTCCTTTGACACCTCCAGAGGCCTCTTGCATAAAATTTTTCCTTTCTTTCTTTGCACTTTTGGACCTAGTGGACATTGCAAGAGTACTTGGTGAGGGGTTGGGCACTGCCATTGGCTTAGACTTAACTTCAATTGAAGCATCTTGAGTTTTAAGTCTTTTAACCCTCTTATGTTTTGGTCTCCTTTCTGGTCTAACACTAGATTCACTAGGCTTTGGTTCACTCATGTTTGCAATGCAAATGGAACTAGGATTTACAATTTCTTACAACCAAGTGAAACCCTTCACAATTATGATAGGGAAAAACACTACTATTGAACAAGACACTTTTCTTCAAAATTTATACAATGCTCAATCACTAAATTGAAATTACCAGTAATGAACAAATAGACAATTCCTCCAATTTCCCATCAATTCTCTAAGGCACTCACCTCACTACTTCAATTAGAAGGAAGTATTAGTTTTTCTTACCCGAGTGAAAATTATGCCACTCTGGTTACTAGTAGCTTCTAGAGCTTGCCCCACAATTTCTACAGCTTTTGGTACCCCTTCGCTAGCCAATGAATTTGAATGCACGATCAACCAGATATCTACTTTCTATTGGCCAAGAGAGAGAGGCATGCCACCAATAATACTTGATAATAAGCTCGCGTGATCGAACTAACAATTAGCTATTTAGGTTTAAACCCTAATCGTTGATCCTTTAGCTTTAAAACTATATCAATGGTTATTAATCCATCTCACCACCTTCGTCTTTGCTTTATACGAAGTCCTCGGGATTTTTCCATGTTTTCTCTTCATGCAGTGCTTGTCGCTTGTCATTGATTTACTCCATTCTTGCCCAGCTCTATCAACAATGCAAGTGTTTTATGTGATGAAATCTCAGCCCTTGGATCTGCAGCCCCTTCCCTAATCACATTCATTTTCATCGCTCCTCGATGATCCAACTTTGCACCTTGGCTCCTGTCAGCAACAGGAGATATAACGAAAGAATCATATTTGGATACATACACCTGCATGAAAAATCAATGGCCCAAAAGGTATCGCAAATAAGATGTACCCATATTAGCGAAAGAAACATTTTTTAGAATAATAAACTTTTATTTCCCATCACTAATCAAAACTAAGTCTTTGAAATGGATCAGCGATAAACAATAAAATATCAGGCCATCACTCATTGGCAATCCTCCTCATAAGATTTTCAAGCAATTGGCGATGAGAGATTATCATAATGTCATTACATATTGCATATCGCTAATCAAAAACTTAGCGCTCAAAACAAATCCGCGAGAAGCAATGCAATTGAAATTCATCTCATCTCTCATCGTTGATTTGAAAAATCATTTCATAACATATTCGTGATAGGCAATGAAAATAAGATCATAAGACTAGAGAGCATCACTCATCGCTATTACAATATTGAGGGGTCAAAAACCATCAGCGATAAGCGATCCTTCAATAATACTAAGAACCGTGCTCATCATACATTTAAATTAAAAGTTCCAGCAGTTATTCACGATGAGTGATATCAAAGAGGTATTACCTCATCGCTCATTACTGATTCAGAACATAAATTTCAAAAGTGATCAGCGATGAGCGATAAAGATAAAAGGCTAATTGAACTTAAATTAAAACCTTTAGGAACGTGCTCATAAGTTGTTTTAATGGAGGGGACTCTTTAGGATGATACAATAGAAATGACTTAAGGATGCCTAAGCCATAATAATACAAAGGATGTAAAGGCCAAATAGGTCTTTAACTTATCCTTATAAAGATTAAAAATTCCTGGACCTAGGATTTGACAACCGGTTGCTAGACAATAATGATAGATGCAAAAAAATTAAAAAAATGACCGGCAACAGGCAATAGGGAGTCAACAACAAAATAGAACATTCAAGAACTTAAGAAAAATGAATCCTAAACCCTCCTAAAGGTGACAAGGGTTTAAAAATGGAACAAGAAAACTAATGTTCCATCAAGAATGGCAATCGACAAGGTTGAAGATCTATGCTAGTTGGTAGAAGACCTTAAAGGTGAGTTTAGAGGATAGCCTATAGTGGTGTAGGTAGTAGAAACAAAAATTATGATATGATAGTATTGTTTACTAGCCTAAGATGACAGTGTTTGATGACTGTAGATGAGGTAACTTATGAAATTTTTGATATAAGATAGGGTAAGGAAGTTGTAAATACCTAACATTGGTGTCAAATTCCAATCCTAGAACTTCTCCCATGCCTTCTAGAGAGTTTTGACAATTTCAAATTTGTAGAACATATCCTATGAGTAGGGTGGATTGGGTTTGATTATGACAGGTTGGAGAGATTTATGGGGCCAATTATGGAAAGTTGCGAGCATGTAAGGAAATTTGGGTGACTAGGAAAATGATTGAGAGTATCTAGGAGGTAGTTTTAATAGAAATGGACAATTGCAAGTATCTATAGAGGTTGAGAGAGAATTTAGGAGCTTTTCTAGTGGTCAAGAAAAGATAATACATTTTTCCAGTGATCAATATGAAGTCAAACAGGCAACAACAATCATAAAGGAGTCATTTAATTATCTTTAGGTTATATCCTAGATTATCTCCCATGTTGGGATAGAGAAATAGTATGCATTGTTTCATTTTGAGTCAGTTTTTGCAATTTTGAAACAATATTGTAAACTTGCAAAGGTTTCTTTTTGTTCTTACTGTGCATTGTAACTCGGATTTTTAGTCTTAAGACTTAAAATAAAACATTTTAATACTCTAATTCAAAGCAATTTTTAGGAAAATATGCATTTTTAGACTTGTTTTGTTGTAAGGAACGCCTACTATCAATAAAGTTGAGCAATTTTGGCCATTCAAAATTCTATTCCTATTATGTATGTGAGGTAATTGATGCCATTTTTGTGATTTCCATATGTCAATCCTTGAATGTATTTCTTATTTTCATCATTTTTCAAGCAGAAAGGATATATTTTTGTAGGTCATTGCTTGTGTTACTATTTAAATAGATGTTATTTGTGAAGAATACTACTTCTCTTCCTTTTGAAACTACAAAAAATATACCTTTCCATGAAACACTGATACATAGATATGCCAAACATTGATTTTGTGTACAAACAGCCATGTTGTTGATTAGTTGTGTCAAAAAAGCAGTGTAAAGTCTAAAAAAACATATTTGGTGCATCACCCACATAGGTAGATTTATGTGTGCAAATATTTTTCTTAATCTAAAATGAAAAACAAGATAAAGTGCACTAAAAAAATAACACAAACAAAACAAACAAGATTAGCCTAGTTTAACTTAAACAAAATGCACAAGAAAATATCAATTTTACCTTGGTTGAGTTGTCTCCTTTGGTTGGCCCTTTATGTTGATTTTGTGTGCTCCTTTGTTGACAAAATGGCTCTAAATGATGTTCAAAATGATTTTGATGCAATGAAGAATGCAATGGTGAAGATGGGTAATGGATTTAGTGCAATATGATGGCTTGAAATGCTGCAACAATGGTGGTTGTAACTAAGGGTTATTTTTCAGGTTAGTTTACCAAATGAATTGAAAGCATAAATCCAAAGAAATAATGAAGTGAAAAGGAACAATAAATGAAAACACATAAAGTAGAACAATCTCACCCAATGTTTTCATTCTCCATGGCTGATCTCCATTACACCTTCTAACTTGCTAATTTGTGTTGCCCTCAGATTGAGCGAGTGAGCAATCCTTGATGAAGTCCTACACAAGTTTTGAAGGATTTTCTTCTAAAATGCCTATGCCTATGACAATATAATTGAAATGCCTATGCCTAAAATATGCCAAGAATAAATGGACTAAATGCTGTAATTCTTATGAAATATCTAAGTATGTCAGTGCGTAATATAAAAATGAGAACAAAATAGCATTTTATAGAAAATGCCATTTTGAATGGACGGACGAGATCGAATTTTGAAAGAGACCTAAAATCAGAGGACGAGATTAAATTTGATAATCCCTAATCAGGGTTAGGGAAAAATCCTTAAACGAGTGGTCGAGATGTCATCTGAGATAATCGAATCGATGGTGGAGAATAAATGAGATAATTAATTAGAAAATAAAGATTTCCGAAAATCAAGAAGAAAAAGACTGTCTGATTTGTGAGATTCAAAAAATCAAGAAGATAAGAGTTGAACTAAAGAATTAGATTTGGAAAGTCAAGACTCTACCCGATTACTTGATTTTTTGGAGGAATATTACCATTTTGAATTAAATTAATTCAAAATATGGATTTTGTGAAATAATAAATAATCAATTTTCAGATTATTTACCAAAATGGATTGTCAGTTGAGATTGTGATGACATTTTAAATAATTTCATTTATTTAAAATGAGAGGAATATTAAATTTGGCAATTAAATAATTAAAGATAATTATTTAATTTAGAAGATAAGATTAATAATTAAATAAATTAATAAATTCATTTAATTATGAGGATTAGTGACATATTAAATAAATAAATAAAATTTATTTATTTTAATAATCAGGAAGAAATAAATGAAGAAAGGTAATTAAATAAATTTAGAAATTTATTTAATTAGGGGAAGACAGACAATTAATGATGTATTTAATAAATAAATAGAATTTATTTATTTAATAATCATGAAGAATAAAATGACATGAATTAATTAAACAATTATGAATTATTTAATTAATAGTCGAATGTGGACCAAAGACATAATTAAATGTCATAATTATGCTAGGATGAAAGTGGTAAAAATAGAGCTTGCAGGCCTAGGTCATTTTTATGTGTCTACATTTTTCCCCTCTTTGTCATAATGTAGCATGTCGCATTGTGACAAAGAAAATAAGTCAAAAATATGCCCCAGTGCAAAATACGATGAGGAAGAATGACAAGGAGGGTAGTAGTATGCCCCCTCGAGAGGAAAGACGGGTTCCAAAAATATGGGTGTGCTCTCGAAATGGGCGAGAAGACTAGAATATGAAGAGACAAAAAAAAATGTTAGTGCAAAAGATATGGATGATGAAGATGCAGACTAGATGAAAGAATCCTTCAAAACTTTCCAAAGAACTAATAGACATTGCTCGAATCATCATTGGGCAGTAAAAATGACACAAATGGACAACAAACACCATGATATGACATAGACCAAGGTGTGTAAGGTCATCCACTTGAAAAACAGACAGTCATAGACAAAGCATGTCCTAACTCATACTAAGGGCGAAGTTGCCCCAATCTTTTTGTCAAGACAATCCATAGATAGCAGTCAAAGAAAATAAAATAGGCCAGGAGACATCATCACACCTCTAAATCCTTCATAGGACATCCTTGAGGTAGCTAGTAACATGACCAAAAAGACAAGACAGTAAAAATATAAGACAAAATAGCCAAGATAGTCAAAAGATAAGACAAGATAGACCAAAAAGATTAACAACCATTTTATTTTGTTTGCCAATGTTTGTTTGCCAAAGATTGATTTCTTGTCGGTTTGACAGTTTAAGAGTTTTGCCAATTTGACGGTGTTGACAGTTTGACGGGGCCTATTGTCAGGAAGGACACATCTTGAAAAAAGCAAAGGAAATTTTGACGAGGTCCAAATCCGAGGACACATCTTGAAGAGGACCAAAGAGTGACGAGACAGACATTGTTTTGACTAATATGTTTTGGCAAGTTAACTGATGTTGATTGTATGATTGATTGGACTATGCCATCTGATTTTGACCAATTTTAACATTGACGTTTCGAATGACTATCTTGTGTCTGAGTTTGACTATGTCTGACTTAGTTGACTGATGTGACGATTGTGAAAAATGCCATGATTTTATTTGGACCAACCTAAAAGGACTAACCTAATGTCTCGGGGACTCATCGACTAATGGCCTTGCCTATGTAGCAAATGCGCAGAGACAACGTAGTTCGACAATGACATGGACTGACTGACATGACTGACTTTGACTCCATTTTTAGGATTTTGACATTGATTTGGATGTTTTTGTGTTTTTCTTCAGGACGTTTTATGATTTTTAGGTCTTTCTTCGGGACATTTTATGATGTTTTTGGTCTTTCTTCAGGACATTTTATGATGTTTTTGTCTTTTTGTCATTTTATGATTTTTTTGGATTTTGACATTTAAGAGGATTGTGATAAATGCATATGACTGATGCCTACACATGAGAATCCAAGGAAAGACATGATTGTGCCCCTAGTCAAGCTGAATACCAATTGACAGGTGATGACAATGTTGTTTGACGTGGGAAGGATGCATCCCGAAACAACGTGAGGATGATGACGATAATGTGACGAAAGTATGGAGGTCTACAGCCAGGCCATGAATGCAATCAAGTAAAATTTTAGATAATGTGCTTGTATGGATTAGACTCGTTGCATTTGGAATGACTTGGTTAGGACTAGAAGGGATGATGATTATCCTTAGACTGTTTGACAAGGGAAAGCCAAGATAGGTGACAAGCATGAAAGGATAGGGGGTGACCTTGGTAAAAGATGAGAGACATGAGACTAATGGAATTGTCATATGATTTTCAAAGACTATGTCGTATAAGGAAAATGAGACTATGACGGTCAATGACATGATGTTTCATGAATCGTGTATGACCGAAGGATAGGCATGTCAAGAGTTTTCCCAAAGCATGATTTATGTGTGCCAGTTTTATGTCAAGATCGAGGTAAGTGGGAAAAATGCGTGGAAATGATAGGGCTTAGATGGATTTCAATATCATGAGGAAGGCATGGGAAAATGAGACGACTTGCCCCTAAGTATAAAATTCCACATAGACGATTTATTTTACACATGACACCTGTTTGCCAAGTTCTCATCATGGTACTTATCCAGGGCACCTGTTTGCCAGGTTTTCACAGTGGGACGAAATTTTTCTCTTTACTATTTTCTTGACTTTTTGATTTTTTTGGTGTCACCAAGACGCCTGTTTGCCAGGTTTTCATCAGGGTGACGATTTTTTAATTTTTCAATTTTTTTTTTGTATTTCTGATTTTGTGGATAGCCTGGATGCTTTAGATGACCCCTGCCTATTCTGAATTCACTGATGATGTCGATGTAGAGACTGGTGCCATGATATGCCAATAATGTCCTATCTGAAGTAGTTGTCTTGTCAGGATTGTAGTGCTTGTATACAGCTAATCGATGTCATTGTGGTCCTTTCTGATACTAGAGTTGGCCTTATCAGAATATGCACATCACGATAGAGTGTCATGAGAGTCCTTGCGGTAAAGAGTTGCTGCCAAGATGTGACGAACTTGTGATGTGGAATCATTGGACTTTAGACGAGATGTAGGGTTATGACGAATGATGGTAGAAGTGGAAAGATTGTTTGGATGTTTGGATGAATGACTTTTTATTTTCCAAACTTGGGATGGTGGATGACGGATTTTGGAGAGATGGTGTTTGGAACCAACAGTTTTAGATGCCTTGTTTGATGACCATTTTGAAGGAGGTGGACATTTGTTGTATGTGGGAGTCCTCTTGTCTTGTGGCTCCACATTGTGATTGACTTTTGTATTTGACTTGGTGTCTTTATTTGATCCATCTTTCTTTGGGATCCATTTTAATTTCATTTGTCCACTTGTCCTTTTGTTTGATTCAATGGCATTTTACATTTGATTTTGATCTTTTGACTTGTAATACTTTTGTTTTTGTTGGTTCCAAAAGGAAGGTTTATTTATGATGGAATGACGGTTCATGGTGTGGGTGGAGGGGGTGTTGGCAGCAATCTTATGACAAGGATTTCTCATGGACTCCATTTTGACGTTTGTATCTGACAAAGTTTCCCCCAGTATCGAGGAGGTACCACTAACATCGTTTGATTTACTAACTGAGGAATAGCCAAGACCTTGATGTCTGTAATTTTCCTGAAGCTATATTGGTTCTAGAATTCCTTGCTCGTGTATGCCTAGTCCTTTGCCTTTATATTGCATGCTTTGACAGATTCTATTTGCGATGGGGTATTTGTTGTTTTGAAAGCAAGATGCTAACCTATCATTAGGTATGAGGATAATGTCACTTGTAATATTTTTGTCTGCAAGAAAGCCTGCTCGGACAAAGATAGATGACCCTAGTTGATAAAGTGTTGTAGCTTCATTTTCATGTTGGACATATTCCTGACTAATATCTTTGGTCTGATCATGTGACATGTCAGGTTCAAATGATTCTGTTGGTGCTTCCAAGGAAATGTTGAAGCCATCATTATTTTTAGTGTCATAGAGTCCAATGATTTTAGCTATAACTTGATCATATGCAAGCATGTCCCTAGTGGGAGCTTCTTGTTCTGGAGGAATATCATCTATGTGTCCCATGGAGGCAAGTGTCTCATTGTGGGAAGTGTCAATAGTTGAGGCCTTTATAAGGTCGGCAAGTGTTTGATCATGAATGGTATAAAGGTCAAGGAGTGGATCGTTTTGGACTTCTTGGTCAATGGTAGGGTCTTGGTTGAAGATGGGGTTGTCATGGATTTGGACTTCTTGGTCAATGATGGGGTCTTGGTCAAAGACGGGGTTGTCATGGATGATACAGTCGGAAATAGAGTCATTTTCAAGGAGAGGTGTGTTTTGGATGTCATGATTGTCTTGAAGGACTTCATGGATGGACTGAAAGATAGGGTCATGGGATGGACTACCTTGTTCTTAACATGAGGGTGACATTATAAGGTCATGCTTTGGGCTTTCATTTTGACATGTATCCTTAAGTTTATTAAATGGGATTTGACTTTGAGTATTGACAGAATTTTCATGACTAGATGTGGCTTGTGAGGGGGTGATTTGAAAAGGATTAATGAATGAAGGACTAGGAGAAGACATGGGGACTTGGACGGGACTAGTATGTGAAGGGATAGGAAAGGACATGGGTATTTTCATTGGACTAGTATATGAAGGACTAGGGTATGACGTGGAGACTTGGAACGAATATGACACGGAGTCTCAGACTGGATTAGGATGTGACATGGGGACTTCGACTGGATATGCCCTGGAGTCTTGGGTTGGATTAGTGTAAGGTTGACTAAAATAGGACGTAGAGACTTGGACTGGATTGATATGGTATGATGTAGGGACTTGACATGAGTTGGTGGATGGTTGATAGCGCATGTAGACATTGACAGGATTGATAGGTGAAGGACTAGCATATGATGTGGAGACTTGAAATGGACTAGTGGACAGTTGGTTTCCCTTGTCAAAGTTATGATAAGGGTGAGTAATGGATGTTTGTTGGAGACTAATGTCATGGATGGTGTTAAGTGAATTTTGGTAGTGAGGGTAGACAGATGGAGGACTAGGACTAATGGGTTGTTGGTACAAAGGACATTGATTTTTGGCTTGGATAAATTGTCTCCTAAAGTCTGAGGCTTCTTGGTATTGACCTCTACAGAGTAATTCATATTCAACTTTACTAGCAAGCCTATCAATATTTTGTTGAAGTGAAGACAAGGTGGTGGATGTCATGATGTTGTTAAATGTAGAGTGATAATGACGTTTGTCTAAGGGAAATGACTAATGCAAGATGACAATGTTGTCAAAGACAAAGTGTCAAATGTGGACTAAGACGATAATATTGACGAAAGACTAAAATGATTAATGCAAAGTCTAGGTTCAAAATGAGGACTAAGATGAACAATGCAAAGTCTAAGTTCAAAATGAGGACTGAGATTGTTTTTCGATGTTTTGTTGAAAAGTCTGAGTTGTCTAAGGTCGATTGTTTGTGTCCAGATTTGTAAATGTTGTGTATATTGTTTGAAAATCTACAAAACACTTGACAAGCACGATGTTTTAGTGTAAGCAAACACACGTAAGACAAGCACGATGCTAATAGGCCAATAGGCCAAGGGTTTGTATACTTGATATAGCCCACCGATATACCTCGGATTGGTGTGAAACACCTTTCCTTCTCGAAAGCGAATAGCTTAGAATTTTGGTGCAATTGGCTCCCCTCCATGGCTCATTAACGTCATTTGAGCACACCAAATTCGGATTCTTTGGGTAATGACTTCCCAATAATTGCTATCTCTACTCAAGGGGATCAGTAGTGAGTGTCTTTAGGTATGATATTGTACCCTACACTATATCAAGTAACGGCCAAAGAACAGTTGGACACTAAGACAAAAGGTTTTTAATACAGACATTTCATTCATAGGGCATGATCCATGCGACGAGAGTCCCCTTTCGGATCCATCTTGTCAGAACCATACACGTGATTCTTGGGCTTTCCCCAAGAATCCACTTTTGTATATCGGCTGGAATTCCCTCAGTGTCAGGGTGCTACCGGTCTGAGTCATCCTGGGGTGAGTACTTTTTCCCACCAGAACAGGCCCAAGTTCTAGAGTTAGTAACTGTTTCTCTTACACCCAGGATCGCACAAGTGCACAAGGGGAGAGGATACCTTGATTACCAAATCATGAGGGTATACAATAGATAAAATGGGTCTAGTTTTTGGATCACCGAGTTTTCACAAGGTGAGAGCATAATCACCTATCGTTTGTTCAAACACAATCAAACACTTGCAAACAAAATTCATTTTAGAGCACTAAACGAAATGTTCCTAAATTAAAAAATGAAAAAAAGTGGTTTGAGAGATAAATCTTTGACAAACGTAGCTGCAAAAAGATTCATTAGTAGTTTGATAATGGTCTTCGACTATCGATCTGCAAAAGCTTCGTTAACTCCTCAAGACACATGCTAAAAACAGAAGATTAGTAAATAAAAAAAGAACTTGAATGAAAATAGCAAACTAAAATAGTGATAACTTTCTCAAAACTAAACAAAATTTTAAACCGTAGATATCTATGGAAAGCTAAGACATAGAACTCCAAAACCCAAATTTTTTTTTGTAAAATACAACAAAACAAAAATGCTATAAACAAAAGAAAATTCGGGTCTTAACAACTAAATCTTAAAAAACTGTAATCACTAAAACGGCCATAACTTTCTCAAATCTTAACGAAATTTTAAACCGTTTGAAGTTCCAGAAAGCTGAGAACAAGGCCTAAAAAACCAAAATAATAATTTTAAATGGTTTTATATTCCCATTTTTCTATACTCAAAAGAAGGTGATGAGATTTCGTATGAATTCTTGGTTGTAACTTGCAAAACAATGAAAACAAACAAAAAAAACACAAATTTCTCTACAAAAACGTTGGGTTCACCAATGTAACTAAGGGTTATTTTTAAGGTTAGTTTATCAAATGAATTGAAAGTATAAACCCAAAGAAATAATGAAGTGCAAAGGAACAATAAACAAAAACACATAAAGTAGAACAATCTCACCCAATGTTTTCATTCTCCATGGTCGATCTCCATTACACCTTCTAACTTTCTGATTTGTGTTGCCCTCAGATCGAGTGAGTGAGCAATCCTTGATGAAGTCCTACACAAGTTTTGAAGGATTTTCTTCTAAAATGCCTATGCCTATGACAATATAATTGAAATGCCTATGCCTAAAATATGCCAAGACTAAATGGACTAAATGTTGCAATTCTTATGAAATATCTAAGTATGTGAGTGAGTAATATAAAAATGAGAACAAAATAGCATTTTATAGAAAATATCATTTTGAATGGACGGACGAGATTGACTTTTGACAGAGACCTAAAATCAAAGGACGAGATTAAATTTGATAATCCCTAATCAGGGTTAGGGAAAAATCCTTAAACGAGTGGACGAGATGTCATCTGAGATAATTGAATCGGTGGTGGAGAATAAATGAGATAATTAATTAGAAAATAAAGATTTTCGAAAATCAAGAAGATAAAGACTACATGGTTTGTGAGATTCAAAAAATCAAGAAGATAAGAGTTGAACTGAAGAAACAGATTTGGAAAATCAAGAATCTGCCCGATTACTTGATTTTTTGGAGGAATATTACCATTTTAAATTAAATTAATTCAAAATATGGATTTTGTGAAATAATAAATAATCGATTTTCAGATTATTTACCAAAACGGACTATGAGTTGAGATTGTGATGACATTTTAAATAATTTCATTTATTTAAAATGAGGAATATTAAATTTGGCAATTAAATAATTAAAGATAATTATTTAATTTAGAAGATAAGATTAATAATTAAATAAATTAATAAATTGATTTAATTATGAGGATTAGTGACATATTAAATAAATAAATAAAATTTATTTATTTTAATAATCAGGAAGAAATAAATGAAGAAAGGTAATTAAATAAATTTAGAAATTTATTTAATTAGGGGAAGATTTAGACAATTAATGACGTATTTAATAAATAAATAGAATTTATTTATTTAATAATCATGAAGAATAAAAGGACATGAATTAATTAAACAATTATGAATTATTTAATTAATAGTCGAATGCGGACCAAAGACATAATTAAATGTCATAATTATGCTAAGACGAAAGTGGTAAAAATAGAGCTTGCAAGCCTAGGTCATTTTTATGTGTGTACAGTGGTTACAAGGCTTGGATGTATGAGAGCTAAAATTGACTAAGTGTGTGATTGAATGAATGAAGAAAATTCACCACATTTAGGGAAAAGGCCTCTAAAGGAATGAATGACTAGTATTTCATCTAGGTTAGAAGATCAATGGCTAGGATGTGTTGAGAACTCACAAGCCATCTCATGGACATGTGGTAGGTGAGGTGGACAAGGGATGGTGATGTGAAGATGGAGTGGAAAAAGGTAAGTCTTGTCTCATCTACCAAAATCATGGGAGGATGTGACAATAGAATAATTCTAAATTCTTCTAAAATCTCCCTTAGTTCTAGAGATTTGACTTTGGGATTGGGAAGGGAATTTTAAATTAGGCTTTTATTCCACCAAGGGTGTTGGAGAAATAAAGTGGAATAAAATATTCCACATAGGATGCATGGGGAAATAAGAAGGAATTATAAATTCCTTGGGGGTGGATATAACTTCTCCAAAAGGAGAAATCCTTAATGGGGGAATTGACTAGGGTACATGCCATAATTGGCATTAGATGGGATTAAGGGATAATTAGCCAAGATTTAAGGTTGTGCAAATGATTAGGAAGGATAATGATAGATTAAGGGTAAGTGGAAAAATATGGAGGATGTGACACTAATCACTATTAGTGATGTGCACATCCTAATCACAGATTAATTAGACTAATATCTAGATTAAAAAGGGATTATGGGGGATGTTGACATGAAGAGAGAGAAGAATGAATTAAAAATTGATTTTAATTCATTGGGATAAAATGACTAAATTAAATAGATTGGACTATTTATTTAATTTAGAGAGGACTAAGGTAAGGTATTGTGAATGGTGATCCTAGACCTGCACAAACACATAGAACAAACACATTATTAGTCCACCATGCAAGTTAGAAACAACATTCCCCATGAAATTCATTTGAGATATGAAGAACAAGAAATAAATAAAGAACATGAATAAAAACTATATAATCTTGTTCAAAATAAACAAACTCTCAATCCCATGGGGGAATTGGTGCCATTTTGATGTGGAAAATGGCACTTTCCCAATTCCTTGCAAGCTTGATGATCAATGGTTAAGATTTGATGCTCCTTGGTGAAATTCCTCCATAACCTAGCTATGAAATGATAAAAATGGATGAAAATGGATGAATATTGCTCCAAACATTAAAATGATAACTTTTCTCAAGTTGTGGATCAAAGTTCCTAAGCTTGTGGATGAATTTTTGGATAATAGTCTTGCATGGATTGTGGCTCCAAAATTCAAATGAGAGCCTTTTATTTATAGAAGACAAAGATGGAAGAATAGGAAAAATGGATGAATGTGGGATCAAACACCAACCAATAGCATAAAGCCACTTGTCAACATGTGAGTGGACAAAGGTGGAGCACATTTTGGTCATTGTGCAATTAAATGCAATTAGGTGGAAATTCAAATTTGGAGAAATGACAAGTTGGAAGGAGAAGAAAATGAAGTTAATGCCACTTAGCTCTAGGCAAAGGACATGTAAGAGGCTTTTAATGCCTTGTTGGATGTACAGATCCTTTTGGGGGGAGATTTTCAAATTGGAGGAATATTCCCCACTTGGATGCCCTTTTGAATGAAAATTGAAGATTTATAAATTAATCAAATTGATTTTCATGAGCAAGTTGCAAAAGCTAGAGGATTTGATGGATTAAGATTAGGATTAATCAGGATTTGATTAATTTAAGAGGAGATTAGTTGATTTGACAATTTGATTTAGATTTTTGGATTAATTTAAATCAAAATGAGAGGAATAATGAATTTAGACTTAATCAAATAAAGTTTGATTTATTTAATTAAAGAGAATGGTGTTAGTTTTAAATCAAATAAAGATAAATTTATTTAATTTAAATGAGATGACTTTAGAGATTAATTAAATAAATTGAATTATTTAATTAAAAGAGGGACTATAGGATTAATTAAATAGAGTGATTTATTTAATTAATAGGAGATGATGACTTAACCAGATAAAATTGATTTATTTAATTAAGAGTTGAAATGTGATAAATTTAATTAAATAAAGATTATTTAATTAAATGATTAGCAGAGAGATGATTTAGATAGAATTGGTGTTAGTAAATTCAGGATCAGGTGTATGGGATCAATCAGTATATTTTCCATGGCTACATTTTGCCCCTCTTTGAAGCAATGTACTTGTTGCGTTGGTTCAAAGAATAAAATTTTTGAGATCAAAATTTGAAAACTTTTCCATTTTTCGGATGCCCCACTACTGCCCCAGCGAAAGAATTATGTTGGTACACTACTCCCTCAAGAGATCAAGCGAAAAGTTAGATTTGAGGGTCGATCTCATGACATAAAGGTTCAAGATGGACGTATGGATGGTTATGATGATGATGCAAATGAGATGGATGATGTGAGATGCCATGATTATGAGATATATGTATGCTAATGGTTTGTGGATGCAGGATGGATGCATTGGTGATGTTTTTGATTTAACTGTCATGGCACTATGTTAGCGCAGAGAGAAGAAAGAAGAAATTAGAGGAAGACAAGAGGATCCAACAAGTCCATGATCTACAAGACTTTATTAGAGATGATGATAATGATGATGATGATTTAATTGTTAGGAAATGGGATTTTAAAAGGGCTACTTAGCTTATGTTTGATAACACACATAGGCACGATGCATCAAGGTATAAAGAACCAGGATGGCGTTGCATCTAGTGTGATGGACTTTGAATCAACAATCAGATATGAGTATTCTTGTTCACACTTGACATACAAAATGTTTTTTAAAATGTAATTCAGATATTTCAAACATCTCGAACCAAAACATAAAAAGGAAAGCCTTCCTATGTGGTCAACAAGACACCTAAAATACCCTCCCTACACCCAAACAAAGCACACATGACCAAGGTTATATTACAATAATATCCAACAAGCACAGTAGATAAAAGATTACCTCATTCCTTTCTCTCTAAATCCCTTTTTTTTAGGCATCATCCAGAGGTCATCGAAATGAGCGCAATAAGATAAATCAACAAGAAAAAGATCAAGTAAACAAACAAGCTAATGTTCTTCAATACCACTAGCCAAGACTAATCTACGGTGATGTTTGATGTTGATGTCCATTGTAGGAAGGATACATTCTAGGACATGATGTTATCAAATGATTTGGGATTGACTGGATGATAGGCTATTAATACCAGGAGTTGACCAACTTGTTTACTTACTGACCTAGACTTGAGACCTTGACGATTGAGTTTTCTCTTTTACATTGCTAGACTTGTTTCTGACTATTTCACCAAAGGTTGAGGATGACAATGATTTATTATGAGTAGTGTTATTGCAGGTGAAAGTAAGATGGGATGGATGGATTTTTTCAAATATTTGGATATTTTTGATGTTTTGAAATGTTTTGAGGCTGTTTTTGGTATTTTCAAATGTTTTGAAAATGTTTTGATTTTCAAATTTTTTGATGTTTTTGTGTTTTCTGAGATTTTATGATTTTTTTTGGGTTTTGTGTCTCGGGGGCTGATCAAAGATTAGCCTTTCCTATGTTTAAGCTTAGAGACAACGTAGTTTGAATTCCATTTTTTGACATTTTTTTGACTTTTTAACCTGTTTTGGGATTTTGATATGTTTTGGATGTTTTTGGATTTTCTAGATTTTTTGATGTTTTTAAATTTTTTGATTTTCTGGTATTTTTGGATTTTTGGATTTTGGGAAGACTTCAAGAGTATACACTAATCCGATCCGATGAGAACATTCCCCCAGTGTGATGTCGTAGACTACTCCGATATAGGTAGGACAAACTAGCCTTAAGAATGGGCCGAGTAGCACTAGGAGGGATCATGACATGAACGCAAGATCAAGCTATGATACAGACATGGATGGGTGATGGATGGAGATATGGAATGTGATGAATGATGGAAGTGTGATGGATGGATGATGTATAACAAGCAGTGGAGATCCTGGTGGATGGAACATGTTTATTTACACAAGGCACCTATTTTCTAGGTTTTCACCAAGGTACTTGCCAAAAGCACCACCGAAGTGGTTTTAATAGAGGATTTTTTTTTCTCTTTACTATTTTTAATCCTTTTTCTAATTTTTTTTTGGATTTTTATGTGTTTTTTATTTTTTTTGTATTTTTGGTTTTATACCTTGAAAGATTAGGCATAATTTTTTTTGAGATGGGAGTTATCCATGGGCTCCTGCAGAGGTTTTCCTTCTGGTGTTGATAACTAATATGCCCCTAACTTGTAGCTTGTTGTGATGATGAAGGGTCCCAACCAATTAGGTTCAAACTTTCCCTTGCTATTTGGATTTGGAACATTCTTCTTATTTTATTTCAGCACAGGCTCTCTAATGTGGAAGACTCGACTCCTGATCTTCTTGTTGCAACTCTATTTGAGTTGGTTTTGGTAGACTTGTAAATGGTTTAAGGCATCCATGTGCCACTCATCCAGTAATTCTAGCTCGTTTAACCTTGATACCCGATATTCTTCATCCGTGATGAGATTCTGTAATGATATTCTCAGGGATTGGAGCTCAATCTCAATGGGGAGAATGGCTTCTAATCTGTAGACTAGGGAAATGGGGTGGCACTTGTTGGTGTGTGGATGCTTGTTCAGTAGGCCCACAGGGTAGGATTCAATTGGAGATGCCAATCATGACCAACGTCATTGACCGTTTTCTTGAGGGTTTTTAGGATGGTCTTATTTGTAGCCTTAGCTTGGTCGTTTCCTTGGTGATAGTATGGAGTGGAAAAGAAATGCTGGATTTTGAAATTTTGGCATAGGTCATGAACATCTTGGTTTTCGAAAGGTGTCTCGTTATCTAAGATAATGACTTCAGGGACACCGTAGTGGAAAATTAGGTAATTTAGGATGAACTTTGATATCTACTTTTCTATGATATAGGTCATGGGGATGGCTTCCACCCACTTGGCGAAGTACTCAGTGGCAGTGATGATGAACTTATGTCCATTGGATGAGGTGGGGGTGATTTTTCCAACGAGATTGAGCCCCCACTGTGAAAAGGGCCAAGGTCTAACAATTGGGTGGAGCTCTTGAGCTAGTGCATGGATGAGATCCCCATGCTGTTGACACTACAAACACCTTTTGACATAATCATGAGCCTCCCTTTCCATTGTAGGCCAATAGTACCTAGTCCTCAATATTTTCTTAGCCAAGGTCATACCACTCTAATGTGAACCACAAATGCCATTATGTACCTCGGTTAAAGCAGTCAAAGATTCCTCAGCATTTAGGCAATGTAACAGGGTTCCTTCAATGCTTCTACGATATAGGGTGTCTCCTAGGATGACAAAATGGAATGACCTTTTGACAAAGGCTCTTTTGAGGTTTGGGGTTATATGTACGGGGAGGACTCCTATTCTCAAGTAGGTGTATATCATGCTACCAAGGATCACCGTGACCAACGATTTTACACACAAATTCAAACTCTGGTACCTCAAATTTGGGCATGAGAAGCTGCTCTACGAGGAATTCTCACTTTGGGATACTATGTGGGATTTCTAGGAGTAGTCCAATTGTATCCATTACATCTATTGCTCTATTATTTTCTCTTGGTAGCTGCTCAAATGAGATATCAATGAAGAACTCCTTGAGGCTTTCCACCAATTTCTTATATGGAGTCAACTTGTCATCCTTTTTTTGATACTCATTGTTTACCTAGTTGATTACGAGTTGTGAGTCTCTATAGACCTTGAGTGCCATGATCTGCCACTGCACTACAATTCTCAACCCTATGACAAGAGCCTCATATTCTGCAATGTTGTTTGTGCACAAAAATGACAGCTTGTATGATTTAGGTATAGAGTCCCATTGTGGAGTGATGAATAAGATTCCCTCTCTTGAACCATGTTGTGTGTAGGATCCATCAAAGTACATTTCTTAGTAATCTGCTATACTTAGGTTGATGATGGATTCATCAGGGAATTCTGATGCAAGTGGGTTTTCTAATTATATCGGTGCCTCCACGAGCTGATCTGTAATTGCTTGTCCTTTGATGGCCTTGTGTTCCACATATTCAATGTCATGCTCTGTTAATATCATAACCCATTTATTCGTTCACCCTGTGAGCATTGCTTTAGAAAGCAGGTACTTGAGGGGGTCTATCTTTGTGATGAGCTTTATTTGATGTACTAGTATGTAATGTTTTAACTTTTGTGCAGCGAACATGACTGCTAGAAAATATTTCTCAATGGGTGTATAGTTCAGTTCATGTCCCACCATAGTTTGGTTGATGTAGATAGCTTTCTCTTTTCCATTTTCATTGTGTTGTGCTAAGAGAGCATCGAGGGTTGTTGCTATTGCTGATATATATAGGATCAAGGGTTTTTCTGGAATTTGTGGCATGAGAACTGGTGGTGTGAGTAAGTACTCCTTGATCTTTTTGAAGGCTTGGTCTCATTTCTTGCCCCACTTGTATGCTACCCCCTTGTGGAGTAGATGAGAGTATGGGACAACCTTGTCTGCTAGTTGTGTTATGAATCAACAGATGGACTGGAGTCTTCCTTGTAAACCCCTTAGTTGTTTCAATGTTTTTGGTGCCTCCATTTCGAGGATTGCTTTGACTTTGGCAGGTTCTACCTCAATTCCTCTCATGGATACAATGTACCCTAGGAGCTTGCCCAATTGCACCCTGAAGACACACTTTTTTGGATTTAGTCAGACCTTGTCCTTTTCTAGCCTATCAAGGATGGAGCAAAATGCGACTATATGATCTCATCATTTCTTGGATTTAGCCAATATGTCATCCATGTAATCTTCCATACTTTTATGAATCATATCATGAAATATTAGTGTCATGGCCCTTTGATAGGAAACTCCTACATTTTTAGCCCAAATGGCATCATATTCCAGCAATATGTCACCCATGGACATGTGAAGGCCATTTTATGTTGGTCCTCCTTTTCTATCATGATCTGATTGTAGCTTAAGAATCCATCCATTAATGATAGAATCTCATGTCCTACTATCATATCCACAATCATATCAATGTTTCAGAGTGGGAAATCATCCTTGGGACATGCTTTGTTCAAATCTTTGAAATCTATGCAGATGCGGATGCCCCTAGTGGGATTTGAAATAGGTACAAGATTTGATACCCACTATGGATAATCAATGGGCCATATGAATCCAACAGCTAAGAGCTTTTGCAATTCCATTTTGACCAACAATGCTATCTAGGGATGCATTTTCCTTAGCTTTTGTCTCACTAGCTTTGCTTTGGGATATATGGCTAGGTGGCGAACTACAACTTCTGGATCAAGGTCTGACATTTCAACATAGGTACATGCAAAGTTTATCTTTCTCTCTTTTAGGAATGCAGCCAAGATTTATTGCTCTTCTGTCAGAAGTGATTCTGCATAGAAGGTGATATGCGGTGTTTCCTCTGTTCGCAGGTTAACTGGATTGCACTTCTCTGCTAAGACTGTTGACTTCTCCTGATGAATGGCACTAAGAGGGAGATTGAATCCTTCATCCTCTGGCACCTTAGAGAGGTTTTCACCTTTAGATGTGTCCTTTATTTTTACTATTTTTTGGTCAAAGAGTGCCACAGTGTGGTTTTCACTCAAAGACCTAGAGATTATTCTCATATTTTCACTTTTGCGACTGAAGGATTCAATTGTTTCCCTGTAATAGGCATATGTGTCCAGTATGATGTCAAACCCAACTTTGTGATATCCATATGGTATCACAACCCACAATCCCATGAGTTCCTAGAGCACCTCATCATTTTTGAATGTGTACAAAACTGGTGGTCCTCGTTTGTCGTAATTGATGAGTTGGGGATAGACTAAGTTTATTTCATGGGTTTGACTGGTTGACTCAAAAGACAAGGTACTAATCATGAGAAGGGAGGAATCCTTGAATAGCATGGGTCATTCAATTATAGGATCTTCCTCATCACTATTGCATACATCGGTTACGTCAAAGGTAAAGTTGTTTATGACTTGACCTGTGGATACTAGTAACTGAAGGGTGGTTGTTGATAGTTGAGGGGGAGTTTTGACCTTTCTAACCAAGGAAAATTTTCCAAGTATGGTCACCTTCAGAGGGGTACATCTAAGGAAAGATTTCTCATACGCTTCTCTGAAATGAGAGGTACTAAAAGACCATTGTCATTCTGTCCAAGTTTCTTGTTTCTGTTATATCCCATGCCAAGCATCATTTGTAATCCTTTGCTGCTCTCATCCATGAGAAGATCAGGCACATGCCTTTCATCTTGGTATAGCAAGCTTGATATGTATTTTTCATCCACCACTTCCTGACTTAGATCTCCCCAACATCTAAATCTAGAAGGGTCTGCTCTGAAGGTTTGGGATGATATTTCAACTAGTTGGGGTTGCCTGTGAGTCCTAGGAGATTGAGGTAACTCTCCTATTATGAAAGCACTTTTCTTCATTCTATAATCCCCACACCCATTGTCTTGGATAATGACCTTGATTTCAGAGATATTAAGAATGGCAGGTTCCTTTGTCTCAGAAGTGGAGGCCAAGGTAGTTGGGTCTACATATGGAGTTGTAGGGCCTTGATCGTTCTTCGAGACTTGGGGAATTTTATAGTAGTTTGCTTCCAAGTTCTTGTAGTAAGCAAAGGGTTCAAGATCACCATAGATCATGACCTCTTGGTTTTGATATGGGAATTTGAAGCACTGATGGAAGGTGGATGTGACAGCTTGCATTCCATGGATCCACAAATGCCCTAGGAGGATATTATAAGGAAAATCAAGGTCAAGGACCTGGCATATGGTTTCCATAATGGTTGGCCCTACTTGAATAGGGAGTTGAATAGTGCCTTGAGACATTCTTTGCTGATCATGATATGCTCTAATTGTGATACCCTTACCCTTTTCAATGGAATCCTTTGAGAATCCTAGATTCTTTATTAGTTTGAGCGAACAGATAATTAGACCCGCACCCCCATCCACCAAGACCCTTTTGACTTTGTTTTTATGAACTAGGACTTCAAGATGGAGCACGTGATTATGAGATGGTTGGGAAGGAATGTCCTGATTGAAGAATGTGAGGAGATTTGGGGTGGTGATGTGTCTGACCATAGCTTGGAACTAGTCAGCATCAAGATCTGCAGAGATGGTGGATGAAGCAAATGCTTCCTCTAGGATTTTTCTATGTGCGGGTGATATCTTCAACAACTCCATGATGGAGATCTAAGCAGGGGTTCATTTTAACTAGTCCAAGATATTGTAGCCATTAGGAATGAATCTCAGATTTGAGGTGGATGCTCTAGGTGGCTGTGATGACCCAACGATGGTAATTTTGTTGCGATGTGTGGTGACTCCACAATCAGCTTTGGCTCCCTTGATGTTAACAACAGTGACCCATTCATCTAGGGATGTGACAACATCATCGTACACATGGTTTACATTAGCATACTTGGGCTTTCCATGATTGTTCCCTTTGTTATGATCTGACATTAGATTCGTGTATATTTTAAGGTCTTGATTTCTGGCTAGTTGTTCAACGTTTATGATCTTGTCATCGATGATGTCTTGGATTAGATTTTTCAGCCTCATGCAACTTCCTGTTGTGTGTCCCTTGATTTTATGAAAATTACAAAAGTGGTTTTCATTGTACCATGGTGATTTCACTTGGGGCTCTGATGATGCATTTTTTGAAGCATTTGTTTAACAGGATTTTCTTCTGGATATACTGCTAAGTGGTGAACCATAGTCTCTGGATCAAGTCCTGGCATGTCAGCATAACTCCATGCAAATTTTATCTGTCTTTCTCTTAGGAATATTGCTAGGAGCTCTTTCTCTTATGATAATAAGGATTCCACATAGAATATGATATGCGAGGTCTCCTCTGTTCCTAGGTTGATTGGATTGCATTTTTCTACCAAGACTGTTGACTTTTCCTGATGAATAGCTCTTAAAGGAAGATTTAATCTCCCAACCTCGGGTGCCTCAAAGAGGTTTTCACCATTGGATGTGTCCTTTCTTTTTACTTTTTCCTGGTCAGAGAGTGCCACAGTGTGGTTTTCACTCAAGGACTTGGATATTATTCTTAAATTTTCACTTTTGCAACTGAGGGATTCAATCATTTCCCCATAATAAGCATGTGTATCCAACTTGATTATGAACCCTGCTTTGTGATGCCCATCTAGAATGTTATCTCACAATCCCATGAATTCTGAGAGTGCCTCATCATTTTTTAATGTATCAAGAATTGGTGGTCCTCATTGGTCATAGTCGATGAGTTGGGGATATACTAGGCGGATCTCATGATTTTGGTGGTTTGACTCAAAAGATAGGGTGCTAACCATGCAAAGAGTGGTATCCTCAAATAGCCTAGGTAGATGGGTCATGATATCCTCATCATCGCTACTACTACAAACATTGGTTATATCAAATGTAAAGTTATCTATGACTCTACCTGTGGATATTGGTAATTGTAGTTCTGTTGGGGTTGACTGATGAGGATTATTAACCATTCTAACTGGAGGACTCCGACCATGTATGGTTATACTTAAAGGGGTACATCCAAGGCCAATATTTGTTATCAGTTGCATCTCTAGCATGATAGGTATTATAACTCCATTGTTGTTTTGTCCCAGTCTTTGATTTCTATTGTAGCCCATTGCGAGCATCATTTTTAGACCCTTGCTTCTCTCATCCATTGGTAAGTCTTGTACTGGTCTTTCATCTTGATATAGCATATGTGATGGATCTGCCTCAATAACCTCCTGGCCAAGGTCTCCCCAGCTTGTGAATTCGGGATAGTCTTCAGGAGACATTTGAGATGTGGAAGCTTCATTTATTTGTGGATGTCCCCATGATCTAGGAGATTGTGGTAACTCTCCTACCACAAAAGAATTGTTAGGGAGCTTGTATTTTCCACAACCATTGTCTTGGATAATGAGCTTAATGTTAGAGATGGTGGGAATGGCAGGTTTCTCTGTCTCAGAAGTGGATGCGAGGGTGGCAGGATCGATGTATGGTGTGGATGGGCCCTCATCATTTTTTGGTACTTGGGGGATTTTGTAGTACTTTGCTTCAAGATTTTTGCAATAGGAGAAGGGTTTGGGGTCTCCATGGATGGTAACTTCTTGTCCCTCATGTGTAAATTTCACACATTGGTGGAAAGTTGACGCTATTGCCTTCATTGTATGAATCCATGGACGTCCCAGAAGGATGTTATATGGCAAGTCAAGATCCAAGGCTTGACAAGTAGTTTCCATGAGAGCCGGCCCTACTTGAATAGGAAGTTTTATTGTGCCTTGGGACACTCTTTCTTGATGGTCATATTCTCTTATTGTGATACCCTTTCCTTTGTCAATAGAATCCTCTGGGATTTTCAATTGTTTGATGTGGCTGAGAGAACATATATTCAAACCTGCACCTCCATCCACCAAAACCCTTTTGAATTTGCTCTTGTGTACTATACCTTCTAGGTGAAGCACATGGTTGTGAGATGGTTGAGCAGGGAAATATTGGTTAGAGAATGTCAAGAGATTAGTCTTAATGATGTTTTCAACCATAGCTTGGAATTGCTCTGTATCAAGATCTGTGGGGATAGTGGATGATGCTAATGCTTCTTGAAAGATCTTCCTATGGGCAGATGAGATTTTTAGCAACTCCATGATAGAAATTTGTGCTAGCATTCTCTTGAGTTGCTCTAGGACATTATAGCCATTAGGGAAAAATCTAAATGTAGGGATTTTGTTTTGCTGGGATGATCCTGCGATGGTGACTTTGCTGCCTCTTGTGGTGACTCCACAATCGGCATGGGTGCCTTTGATGGTGATGACCATGGAGTTTTCATCTAGGGAGACGACGACTGTTTCATACACGTGGTTCACATTTGTGTGGGTGCATTTCCCTTTATCAGTGTTGTTATTATTCCCTTTGTTGCCATGGTTTGGCATCGAATTCGTGTATATCTTAAGATCTTGATTTCCTATAGGTTGTTCCACGTTTATAATTCTTTTATAAATGAGATCTTGAACTATGTTTTTCAATCTCATGCAACTGTTTGTGGTATGGCCTTTGATTTTATGGAACTCATAGAGTTGATTCTCATTATACCAAGGAGGTTTCACATCCAGTTCTTGGTAATTCTCAAAGGTAGGAGCCTGGATGAGTTTTTTGTCTATCAGCTTTTTCATGATGACTTCTAATGGTTCCCCCAAAGTAATGTACTTTTTCTTGGGATAAATCTTGTTGCATTGGGGTGGTCCCCTTTGATCATTGAGATTGTTGATTGTTGGATTGTTGTTCGGTTGTTGTATTACGTGATGATTATTTTGGTGTTGGATTTGGATTTGTGGTGTGGGTGTATTTTGGTGAGGGGCACTAATGACCACCTTAGCATCGATGACACCATCATTAGTAATGTTTTTGTTCCTTTCCCATGTGCAAGGTTTATCATTGTAATTGGATGGTGGGTGGTTGTTTTGTTGTTCAGGGTATGAAGTTGATCCCCCAGGTTGAGTCATAAGGGCTCTTTTGATACTGAGCGCCTTGGGGATCAACTGGTCATATGTGGTGATCCCTTGAACCTTGAGATGAAATTCCAAGAGGTTGTCAAGGTTGGTTATGATGGTGCAAACTTTTTGTTCTTCAGGCATGGTCCACTTGCTCTGATTGGCCTTGGATGGCCATCGTTGTAGGAATGAAGCGAATGATTCACCCTTACCTTGCTTTAAAGCTGAGAGCTCTTCTAAACTAACATCCATTGCGATATTACATGCATAATTTTTAATGAATGCGTCTATAATTTCTTAGAATGTTCTAATGCATATTGGTATACGAGAGAACCATTCCATAGTGTGGCTTGCCAAACTCCTAGGAAATAGTCACATCAGATAAGTATCATCGTATGCGACTTCCATGCAATGAATCTGGAATTCCCTGATGTGATCTTCAGGGTTTCCTGTCCCTCGATATTTCTCAAATTTGGGGATCTCAAATCCCTTGGGGAATGGTTTCATTACTAGGCTCCTATCAAATGGATACGAACACAAGTTGTTTGGTGTCTTTGTGGTTTGCCCTGATTGAAGATCGAGCACTTGTTGCGAGAGCAACCTGATTTGTGTTGTTATGTCATTTTGCAGATCAGGGGGCGAGATGAAGGTTTTTTGGGGTGTTTTGATTGTGGGTTGAATGGGTGGGTTGGTCGATGTGTTGTTTGATGGTATCTGTATGTTCTACTGAGCTAGGTAGGCTTCCACCTGTTGCTGTATGAACAATGCCTATTGTTGATCTTGTTGTTGTGCTTGTTGTTGTTGGGCTGCCAATTCTGCTACTTCTTGTTTCTCTTGATATTGCTTAATTGCTTGCTGATATGCTTGCATTTGTGCAGCTTTTTTGTGTGCAAGAAGTTGTGTTTATGCTTGTGCTTGTTGTGCTTGATATTGGGTGTTTTCCTGAGCTTGAGCTTGTGCTTGCACTGCTTGTTCTTGGGATTGTGCTTGTGTCACTAGTTGTTGTAATAGAATTTGTGCTTGAGCAACCTTTTGTGCTTGCAATGTGGCTTGGGCTGCTTGAGCGGCTTGTTGTTGTTGTTACAATAAAGCTTGGGCTTGTGCGGCTTGTTGCGCTTGTAGTGTGGCTTGGGCTACTTGGGCAGCTTGAGTGGCTGGCTGAGCAGCTAGTTGCACGGCTTTTTGTTTTTGCACTTGTTGGAATCCCCTTTGAAATGAAGCTTGCAATGTCATGTTGTATTGGCTTGATGTAGTGGTGGATTTGGAATTGTGTTTGTGAAGGTGGTGAGTGGTGATGTCGTGTTGATGTTTTGAGTGATGGATGGTGTTGCTGATGTGGTTGGCCCTTGAGATACCATGCTTTGTGATGTTAGGGGGTGGTTGATGATGTCATGATTGCTTGTGTCATTTTCATCTGTTGTTACGATATCAATGACAAGTTTTGAGCATTTGGCATAATGCTTTGATTGATATTTGAGATATTGGTTTGATTGACACTTGGTAAAGGGGGAAGCCCTAAGCCAAGGAGTGGTGTGGATGATGATGGAAATGGTGGAAGAGGTGGAAATGTGAGGGGTGTGAGTTCTTGTGAAAAGGTTGTGGTGTTAAAGATGCCCCCTGGTCCAAACATATCTCCCTCCTCTTGCGAATTTGTGAGGAAAGAAGTTTGAGGTGTTGCATGGAAGAATGATGATGATGGATCATGATGGAAAGTGAGAGGAACATTCTTATGTAATGGGTTTTTGAGTATGTTTTGTTCCAAGGTGGTATTTGCATCCAAATTTTGATTATTGACAAGGGGGTGTGTTTGAATTGCATTAAGAAATGCATTTCCCTTATTAACATTGGGTTGGGTTGGAGCAAAAGATGTCATGATTTGCGGAATGATTTGGGTGATGTTTTGGGATGGGGGTGTAGATGAGATGGTAATGGTGGATGAGATTGGAGGAAAAGATGTCTCCACTATAGTGCTTACATTGAAATCCGAAGGTAATTTGGCCCCTTGTTTTTCTAGTTCAAGCATGTATAACGAAGGGTTAAGCCTCATCATGATGTTGATGATTTTATGGTTTTCTGGATTTTGGAGAATTTCAGTTATTTCTTCATGGGACATCCCAAAGGTAAGATCCTCTCCTTGGGTTTCCTCTTGTGGATTTTGTGATGATGATGTGGTCAAAGGATTGCTTGATTCGGCGGGATTCATTTCAATGTTTGTTTGGCTAAGATCACTTGATGCGGGTGTTTCTTTTTTGGCTTCCATGCTCTTCTTGTATTGAGATCTAGTTTGAACCATAAAACAAGGATCAATTTTTAAGAATATATGGAGATGAATCTCTTGATTCTTTGGATTGATCTTTACTTTATGCCCAAATTAGAAAATTTTAGGATATCTTAAGGATCAAGAGGTGTGATATGATGATGATGTAAGGGATGGATGATGTGGATTTTTATGATCTTTTGAAAAATCTTGAAGGGGATACTAGGCTTTTAGGACTTTCGGATATGTTTCGGAGTTTTGATTTTGATTTTCCTTTTGGGGTTGTCCTTGAATTTGATTGATTTTGATTGATTTTGAACAAAAAGACCCTAAAATGTTGGATGATTATCTAAAGGGTAGATTTGGTCAAAGGATGATAATTTTGAATATGTATAGGGAGAAGGGTGCATCTACCCACACCTATTCAAACAAGATGATAGTTTAACTAAGTATATGAAGAAGGATACATCTACATATACCCAGCTAAACAAGATGATTTTGATAACTTTGACTAAGCATATGCAAAAGGATGCATCTACACATACCTAGCCAAAGATGATTTTGATAAGTTTTTCAAGGATTTATTCTCAAGGACTTGATAATTTTTTATTTTTGCCACAAAGCCTAGCATAAAAGATGATTTCAATATTTTCTAAAAGGTGATGATGAGATGATGTTGTTTTGATGTTTTGAAGGATGGATGAAAAAAAGATTTTGATTTTTTTTACCCTAAGATGAACCTAAAAGAAAACACTTTTCTTGTCTAGATCTAGGTATTGAAGAACATGCAATGCTTCTATAGACCTCTCTAACCAAGAAGTGGTTCAAATTGAGCATACATTTGGGGATTGTTCAAAGGGATGAGCCTATAGAACCTTGTGAACTTTTTTCTTATCTTGATGTATTGGCTTTGATTGCACTTTCTTTTGTATTTCTTGATGATCCTTTGAGTGTGATTTTTGAATTTTGAATTTTGACTCAAAGACTTTGGTTTTGGGATCTTGACCTTTTTGGAAATCATGAGGTTTCAACACATGTGATATTCAATTTTTTCCTCTTTGCTTAATGATTTTATTTTACCACAAACACTTTCTTTGATTAAGTTCCAAACTAGTGGTCCAATGTCTTAATTTCTTCAAACCCCACAAGATATGTTATGTGGAAATTCGATGAACTCAAGGCAAGGTTTGCCTATTGTTTAACTCTAGTAGACAAATTGAGATGTAACCCAATGTTTAGAAACCTCTAAGGATGTGAATCCCAAGGGCAAGCAATAACATATGAATTGAGTCTGGTATTTTTCTCCTAAAGGGTTTGAAATTCCAATAATGATATTTAAGTGTTTGTTTCCAAGATGTTTTCGATCAAGCAATGCGTTTTGAAACCATGAATAAGTACAACCCTATGGATGTGGAAGACAATATTTGTTGGATTCCCATTTGGACAAGTCCAACTACACTTATCTTTAGCGAATGGTTAGATGTTTGACCCCACTGGATCCCCTCCACGACACTCACTTATACGAGGAAGCCAAGCATCAACACCCATGAAACTCCCATGGCATGTTTTCCATTTCTAATAAAAGACCGTAAAAGTGTGGGGTGGCTTCAAAACGATCATTCTTGCACCAACAAATAGATCAAAGATTTTTTTGGCAATTCTAGAACATGGGTTTTAATAAGGACTTTTCGTTCATGGAGATTGACCCATACAGCAAGAGTCCCCTTTCAGATCCATCTTGTTGGAATCAACCGCGTGATATTGGCGTTTACTCCAATACCCACATTTATATACTGGTTGGAAATACTCTTGGCTTTAGAGTGTTACCGGTTGAGTCATTCCCTTCGGTAAGTAATTTTTCCCCAAGGAAGGCCCTCTAGGATAAACAAAACCGAGTAAAAACAATATTTGTAACTCGATGAATCTTTGTTGGAAACAAAGAAAGAGAATGCAAACAATAAGTCCCCCACTCACACTCGCACAATATTTGGTTCAATTCTTCAACCCAAAATGAAGTGTGTAGGTGATTTCTTTATCTCAACCTAAAATCATGAAAAAGGCCTTTTGATTCTCAAGATCGCTATAAAGCGCGAGAGAAGCGCATACATCCTTTTTCAATGAAGTTAGGTCAAGTAATCCTTCATAAAACAAGATAGTACATGTTCATATTAAATCCTTAAAGCAATAATGAATTCTTTTTAGAGCACCAAAAGACAAATGATAGACATTTTGTTCAATTTGTTAACCAAAGAAACAAACTCTAGTATGTTGTGATCCTAATGTTCATTTTAAACCCTTTGCGAGAAATGAAAAGATTCTTTTTTAAACCCAAATGAAATTAGTGTCCTAGGAAAGAAGTGATAACAATTTCTTAAAAAGTGTTAAACAAACACTAAAGTGTTTAAAAACACTTTGATTTGATGAAATATCACCATCATGCTTCTCCCCATTTCATTTTCAATTCCAACCTACAAGAGACAAAACAAGTCAGTTTCTGCAAAATACAGAGATTAAAAAGCAGAGAATAGAAGATAAACTCATTAATGACCAAAAGCATGTGCTAAAATTAAATTTCCACTTTTTACTCCCTGCCAGCAGCGCAACACGTGACTGCTTCAGAGTTTGATTTTTCAGTGGTGCTCTCACAGCGTTGCTTACTAGTCAACGTCACTCTATGTTGGGACAGTGAGCTCAACTGTGTTGCCCTTTTTCCCAGCATCGCTATTTGATTTCTTTGAAAAGTCCAGCAAGTCAAAATGGTCAAGTGGCGGAGTTTGGAATTCAAATTTTTGGGCGGGAAGACTCTAGCATCGCAGTTTGAATTTCAAGCGACACTATATAGTGACGCTGAAGAGTCCGCAGTGCCAAAATAGCGACGCTGAGCTCTCAGCATTGGAATTTTTTTGTGTAAGAAAAAATGTGGAATTTCATGAGAAAAGTGATAAAGAATGAGATGCTCCCCTCCCTCTAGCGCCAAATGCGTGAACCCCAATCCTAGTACTTGCAAAACACAAAGAATAAACACATTAAGTTAGAGATTGCAAGCATGAACAAGGATTCCCCATGAAATCCATTTACAAAACTCAAATTAGGAAAGAAAACAATGAAGAACATAATGAAACATGAAAATATAGATTCAATCCTAATTAGAATAGCAAACATATGATCCCATGGGGGAATTGGTGCCAATTTGATGTGAAAATTGGCCCTTTCCCAATTCCTAAGATGCAAGCTTGATATGTTGATGATGATTGATCCACTTTTTTGATGAAGAATGAGAGCTCCAAGCCAAAAATCTGCAAAACCTAGCTAAGAACTCAATGGTGATGGACAAAATTTGATAGATATTTTAGCATAATAACTTTACATAATTTTTGGATGATCAAATGAAGATATGAGCTCTTTATTTATAGATGATATTGAAGGATGAATGTCCAAATTTGAGCAATGTGGGACTAACATTCATCCAATGGCAAGATGCCACTTGTCAATCCATGAGTGGATGGAGGATGTACAAGTTTAGAGGATTGTGCCAATAAATGCTTATTTTTGAATTTAAAATTTGTTGAAATGACTTGCAAGAGGGAAGGGAAAATGCAATAAATGCCACTTGGCTCAAGGCAAAGGACATGTAAGATGGATTTAATGCCTTGTTGGATGTACATGTCCACTTGGAATTTTTGAATTCAAACCTAGAGAATATTCCAAAAAGATGCCTTGTGAAGAAAATAGAGATTTAATAAATGAATTAAATCTATTTTCATGTGCAACTTGCAAAATCTAGAGGATGGGACATGGCATGAGATTAAATAAATTAAGGGTTTAATTAATTTAATAGAAGATTAGATGGTGTGGCCTATTTGACTCAAATTTATGGATTTATTTAAATCAAATAAGAGAGGAATATGATAAGAGAATAATTAAATAAGGATTTTTATTTATTTAATTACAAGAGATGGTGTTAGATTAAATCAAATAAGGTTTTAATTTATTTAATTTAATAGGTAGACTTTAGAGATTTAATCAAATAAAATTAATTATTTAATTAAATAGGGATAATTAGATTAGGATGATTGATTTAATTAGAAAAAGAGAGAGACTTAATTAGATAACATGATTTATTTAATTAAGGGAAGGAAATTGATGAATTTAATCAAATAAGGAGATTTAATTAAATGGTTAGACCGAGGGATGATTCAAGATGAAACAATGTTAGTAGTCAAGATCAGATGCACAATGTCAATCAGTACATTTTACGTGTCTATAGATTGTGTGTTTTGTTTTGGAGCATTGATGATGACCTTGGCATCCACTACACCATCATTAGTGACGTTCCTATTCTTCACCCATGTGCGAGGTTTTTCGTTATAGCTGGTGGATGGGAGGTTGTCTTTATGGTCTATATATGTGGGTGTCCCCCCTTGTGCAATAAGGGCTCATTCAATGTTAAGTGCCTTGGGGATTAACTGGTTGTACATGGTGATACATTGCATCTTAAGATGGAATGACAAGGTTTTCTCAAGATTGGCAATGATGGTGTAAATTTGTTGTTCCTCTGGCATGGTCCATTTGCTCTTGTTGGCCTTGGATCGCCATCGTTGCAGGAAGGAAGTGAATGATTCCCCCTTAGCTTGTTTAAGAGTAGATAGTTCCTCTAGACTAACATCCATGCCAATGTTGAATGCATAGCTTTTTATGAATGTGTCTACGATTTCTTGGAACTTTTTGATTCCTAGAGGAAGGCAAGAAAACCATTCCATGGCAGGACTAGCAAAACTTCAAGGAAATAGCCGCATCAGATACGTATCATCATATGCAACCTCCATGCAATGTACCTAGAATTCCCTTATG
>VDFB02095192.1:0-38161 GCA_007258455.2 Sequoia sempervirens | reverse complement strand
GTCATTGATTCAGGGTGTCATTGAAGCCACTCATGCAAATTCATGTCTTCTTGATCCCGATCATCATTTGTTTCAAAGAGGGGTTTTTCTTTCAGCATTTCAGCAGTCATTCTACGACAGTGTTTGCAGCTTCTTCATGCTTCAATGGTGTTCTTGATGTTCATCCTTTGTTCCTATCTTTTGGGACAATTTCTTCTTGATTGGAGGATTCTTCATCCTTCACTCTTGTTTGGAGGATTCTTAGTCCTTCACTTGTATTTCTCTCTTTTGGAGAAGAGTTTTTCCCACGAGGTTTTCTCCTTTTCTCCTGTTGTGAGAGATCTTTTACATTTGTACATGGGTACCTCATCAAGCCTAGTTGTTGGAACCCATCTTTTCTTTCATGCATTTTGTTCTTAGTTTTTTAGCTTCTCCCTAAGTTCATCTTAAGGGGGGTGTTGGAATAATAAGATTAATTACTTAATTAATTCAATCATATCGATTAACTAATTAAGTCACCTTTTACTTTATTTTCACTTAAGCTAAACTTAGAAATCTTTATTTTGCATTATTAAATTAGTCATGTCATCTCATTCATTATGATTTTGACACTTGTTCTTGACACTTGTCACATGCTAATTTAATCCTCATCCTAGGGTTCTCACCTTTAGGGTTTTGATCTCCTTTCTTAAGGATTGATCTCTTTGTAATTATTCATCTTCTTGGGTAATGCATTTTTTTTTTTTTTTTGCAAAGCACCATTCTTGTGTCTCTTGATCTCCTTTGGTGATAGGTTATTTTCTTGTAAGTGTTCATTTGGATTTGTGAGGTTGGATTATCAACTTATACAAATTTCACACTAGATTTGCTCACTTGTGTTTGGACCTAATTGTGCTTTTAATTTTCCCATTTTATAATAATCTTTGAAAAATCAAAGTTGAATTGGTAAAAGGATTTAATATTTATTTGTCGATACTTAAGGTCTCAAAATAGGTCTAGACTAGGGCGCTAGCGCCTCTGTCCAACCTACTTTGGCTTTAATTCAAATATGTCGGTGTCAGCATTTTAACATTTAGAAATCCAAAATCATTTGTCAATTGTCAGTAATTAATTTGTGGGAAATTAAAGAATTGCATATAAATACAATTATTTTTCACCATTTGAAATCCTAGTGAATTGACTAAACAATTGAGCATCCTAAAAAGCAATCAAGAAAAACAATAGCAAAATTATTGCAGCATTCTTTCAATCAAGCATCGTGTTAGCAATGCATCAAGTTTTCATGTGATTTTTTTTATGTTTCATGTTAATTTGTTTTGTGAGTACTAACATTTATAGGACTTCAAATCAAGCCTCAATTTCTTCTTGAAGGTGATGAGTACAATGACTTCAATCCATCAAGGAATGTAGATTTGAGTGGTAAGTTGCAACAATTGTCAATTTGTCACTTGTTTATCATTTAGCTTGTACTCGACCAAGGGTAAGTTGTCTTTTACATCATCATAGCCGTTGTGGAGGTAGAAATACCAAAACGGGGTTTGACTTAGGCAAGTCCCTATACTGCACAACCCTTTCCTCTCTTCTTTGTGTGTAGGTTACAAATCTGAAGCAAATTGGGAAAGGATTGAAGACCTAATTGCTCAATCACGAATTTAAGTACTAGAAGTCAACAAATTAGGGAAAGTGGAATTTATCAAAAACAAACGAAGTCTAGACACTAAGTCCAAAGGAGAACCTACAGACAAGGACCAACTGAGATCTGAATTCTGGTTTTGAGTGTTTGCATTTCCAAGTCTAGGGTGCTAGCGCCCCTGTCTAGCCATTTCAAGTGTAGATTTATATGTCAAGTTTCTCTATGTCTACACTCTACTCTTCTGAACTTTGTTTCTCATTTTCAGTTCTATATTTTCTTGAAATCTTAATAGTTTGTTGCATTTTCATAGTTAACCTAGGTGCATCTTCACATTGTCAAATTAAGCCAATTAACACTCATTTAAACAATATCAAATCATCCACACACACCAAAGGAATAAAACCCTAATCCACCATTCTGGCTCTTCCATTGAGGCTAGTAGCCAAGTGGGTGTTTGAGATCAGTTTTAGTCCCTTTCCATTGTGATATAGGAGGAGGTGTGATTTACACCTTCGATCCCTTTTTCTTATATCACACCAAGTTCATTTGAGATTGTGATGGTACAAACACGAAGGAAACAAGGAGAGGATTCTAAAATCTATGAGACTAAAAAGTTCAAAAAAAGATAAAGCAAATACACTTTCAAGCACATAAGAGGTTGGAGTCTCAAGCTAAGTACAAAGCATGATGAACTTATAGTTACACAAAAGTTCTAAGGTTGGGACAACAATTGGCAAGGAATAATTCTAAGGTAAAGTTAAGAAGCTAAAGCCACTACAATATGGTCCTTCAATTCTTGAACAATTAAGCATTAATTCATTCAAAATTAGACCTCCATGTAGGAAGTTGCAATTAGTTGTAAATATATAAAAATAAAAAATCTAAAAATAAAATATAAAAATTGTCTTTGGCCACTCCATTTTAAACAATGAAGATGAAATTCTTTTGTTACATTCAATTGAAACAATTGCACATAATGCTCAAGAAGAGTTCAACAATGATGTTTTCTAAAATGAAGTAAGTAAATCAAACAAAGGAGAGCAACATGATAATTGTCAAGTAGAATTGAAAGGACATTTGCTAAGTAAACCCCAAGTTGTATTTCAAAAGAAAGTGGGAAATTGTTCCCTCATCTCTCAAATCCTTAAGCTCTAGTAACCAAAATTATCCTAATTGAAAAAGAATTATCTGAATTGGTTCATGAAAATAGGTTGAATTAGATTCAACTAGGCCACTAATTTCACTTACTAATCAAAATGGCCAAGGCAACTTGAACTACTCTTGTTGCTTCTAAGCCATTGTTTCATCAAGAATATAGTATGTAAATTCATGCTAAAATGAACGAAGGATGCAAACAAAATCTAGGATGACCCAAACACCTTGCAGCCATAAGCAATCAAAAAAATAATATATACAAAAAAATTAACTTGAGACAAAATCATCCTACAGAGAACAAGGACATATGAACGGGTGCATATCATATGAAACCTATACACAAAAGGAAAAACACCAATTTTTGTATGGATCCAAAGAAAATCAAATGCTAAGAACTTCATCCTTTCAAACACCATTATTTTTTGAAACCTTTCTATAGTCCACTTACTAAGTTTGTGTATATGTCCATCCATGGGGATCATGGAATTCTTCTTGGTTGATGTCTTGGAATTAGGGAATATAAAGGTAGTATGGGAGAGTATAGAAGCAAATTGCAAAGACAAGCTTTAAAAAATATGACTAATTGTTGCTAACAATGTTGTAGGTCTCAAGTAGGCGAGTTGCCTTGTATTGTTTCAATGAGATAATAGCAAGACAAGGCACTAAGGATTTCACATATTGAGTTTATGTAGGGTAATCTCTTATGTTCAACTCAATTTTCTAAATAATTTAGATCTTGTTATATTTCTTGTGTGCAACAACTTGGTACTAATTCAAACACTTCAAACAAACACAATTTTCAAGCAATACATTATTTTTATAAGCAAAATATTAAGAAAAAAATATAATCAAACATAGTTTGAGGACTCTCCAGTCCTAGAAAAGACTCTTGGGACTCTCGAGTCCTAGGGCGCCAAGTGACTGCCAAGGACTCGAGCCGAGTCTGGAGAGTCTAGGCTAAGCAATGACTCGTGCGAGTCCTAGAATCGGAGAGTCCCAACTTAGGACTCTTGGCATCGCCTGGAAATAATGAGTATGAATGTTTAAAACTTGTTTTTTGTTTGTTTTTTTCATTTGAAAATTTGAAACTATGAGTATGAATGATGAAATTTCAAATATTGAGTGTTTGAAGATCATATAACATGTGTAATATTTGAATTATGAGAAATTGATAATCAAATTAGGCTTTTATGTTCTCTAACTGCATTAATTTTTTTTTTTTTTTTGTAAAACTACATTTTCATCTTTGTCAAGTCCTAGCCAAGTCTTTTGTCGAAGTCCGTACAATTCCCAAGTTTGAGTCCTACTTTGGGCTGCCGAGTCCGCACCGAGTCCGAGATTTCCAACTTTGTAAGCAACTATGTTGAATTCTCATAAATAAAATTCTTGTCAATTAATCTACTACAAAACATCTTTGCAAACTACAAATTCCAAGGAGCTTCTTCAAGACTCCTCAAGTGATCTTGTTATAGTGAAGTTTTAAACAAAACACTCTAATGAAAGGAAAGGAAAAGCATGGTTAACAAAATTAATATCATCATGTTTTAAGATTATTTGTACTTTGAAACTAGGTCCCCTTTCATTTATAAGGCACTTGGGCATGGATATGCATCTCCAATGGGCCATGTAGATTTTTAGATAACTTATAGCTACATTAATAGTTTGGTACTAGGAGTTAGTGGATTCCAATTTTATCCATTCTAGATTTGGATCTTAGTGCAATGCAAGTAGGGTGCATATAGGGAGTGCACTTTTGCCTATGGGTTCATCTTGGATGAACATAGAAGATACCAAGCCAAACCCAAACAAATTCTTTAGAACACACAATGAATCAAGCATAAAGTGACATTTTTTAAATTTTTGGGGGCTTTTTTTATTGTTTAACACATTTGACTTGGACTCAAACACATCCCTAACTCTACAAAGTTCAATCCAAGGCATTTGAAAGACAAAAACAAAGTTGTTTACCTCAATGTGAATGCAAAACAAAAAAGTCATTCAATCTTGCTAAACTTTCATTCTTACTTGTCATCATACGAATAGAGATGAAGATTGAGTGGTGATGGTTCTGAAGTGATTGGTTTGCTATTTCCATGTGTGTGCAAGAGCAAGGTTTTTTGGTTTTTTTAATGAAATTTTTGTTTTGATATGAAATTCTTGTTTTTTTCCTTTCTTCTATGAATGCAATGCTCATTTTTTTTGAACTTGGTCAAGTTCTATATTTTCTTTTCTTTTCATTTGTTTTGAATATATTGTTTATCATTGCCATAGGGATAACAATGGCAATTAGTTCAAGCTCCATGGGCCAACCCCACTTCAAAACAAACCCAAATTCTCCCATTTAGAAATATTTTAATATGGTACAACCAATTATAGGTGGTGGGGTTATATGTGGATTTGCAATGGGTGTGATGTCTAGTATTCAAGCTCATACAATCAAATGAAAGCCCATTTGTGTGGCATCCTTGGGATGGGCATCAAAGCTTGCCCTAGGAAAAATAATTTACCCATTCCATTAAAGCATGTCATAACATATATTAATGAGCAAGAAAAAATAGATGAAATGGAAAACAATGAATGAAATCATCCTTTACTAAAGAAAAGATCTCAAGGAATGAATCCCCTTCCACTACCATCTAATCTTCAACTTGTAGAGTGCCACCCATTTTTTGACACACTTAAAGAACATCCAACAGCCTTTACATAAGAGATCAAAGGGGTCATTGGAAATGGCACTTTATAATGAGTTTTGAGAGATTTTCAATCAATACATTCCATGATGTGTCTATGCAAATGGATCGGCTTTCAATGTTCACTCACCTTATTGGTAACAAAATGGTAAAAGCAATTAATGATGCTTCAATAGGGTATAAGAGCCTAGGTTTTGAAGAAGTGTGTGCCACCTTATTGGAAAAGGAGGCGAAGCTTGTAGAGCCATTGAAGCCCATAAGGGATTCTTGGACTACAATATGGGTGTCCACTTCTAATGAATATAGAATGCACGAAATTGGCCATTAATCAATGTTATTGTAGCATCCCTTAAAAAGAAAATATTTTTGAATGGATTGGATTGTGAGGCGGGTTTGAAAGATGGTATATTTATTGCTAATATTCTTTGTCAATCCATCAAAGAAGTAGGGCCTTGAAATGTTGGCCAAATTAATAGGTAATGTCAAGAATTGTAGAGTAGCTAATTTATTGGATGAAGAGCATTATTCACACATCTTTTGGACATCTTGTGTTGTTTATTACCTCAACTTTATGCTAGAAATGATTGTCACCAAAATTGATTAGATCATACAAGTGTATGTCAAGATCAAAGAAAACTAAATGTTCATCACCAATCACCTTGTGTCACAGGGCAGATTCAAAACATTCTTGAAATTGGAGTTATTGAAGATAAGTGCAACAATAAGATTTATTTAATAAATGTGTTTCTTTAATAAAAATGAATAAATTGAGCCTATATTTTTTTATTTAAAAACCTTTATTTTTATTTTTTCAAATAAATTGTTGAGACAATTTTGCCTCCAACTTAATTGTCTTAAGTTGACTTATGAAGGTTTGGAAAGCACTTTCTAACATGGTCATCAATCTAAATTGGTCTATATGGAGACAATCTAGCACTAAAAAGTAGCAAATATTATACAAATAATTCTAGATGACATTTAGTGGGATCATGTTGAATATCTCCTCTATTTTACCAAGTTCATAGAGTATGATCCATTATACCAACATAGATAGGCCTTGTTTAGGAGAAATATTTGATAGCAGCAACTCAATGATTGAGAAGATAAAGGCCATCATAAATAAGAAAAAGCAAGATCCAAAAGAAAATTTCTTCAAACATCTACACAAAATTATTGAAAAGATATAGAACTAAATGACCACACCCACTACGTCTTCTTACCTTTGCATTGAATTCCAAATATTATAATGTTGAGCTCATGTCTATGTCAACAAGGATTACCTCATATAAAGATATTTAAATTGGCAAAGGTACAAGGCAACACTTTAAAGACCCTTTATTGATCTTGACATGTGTGATGTAGTTAGAATTGAGTTCATAGATTTTGTTCACTCCAATAACTTTAATATTGATGCTTTTGTGACAAGATTTAAGTTGATGCTCAAGTTGGTGATATTAAAAAATATATCTTTTTTCATTTATAATTTGAATTTTTTAATAGGTTGCACATAAACTCTTTCAAGATCAAAAAAAAAAAAAAAAACGTGGAAATAAACTCTAAACAAACACAAGAAGGCTTGTTCGTTTCTTAGTCCCTATCATGTCAAGGATTTCTGTTCTGGTCCAAAATGGAATATAAGACTATAATATGAGGTGTGTTGTTTGAGGCCTAGAATCACCTTTCGTCATGCCCCAATGCTAAATCAACTTGGGAATAGTCATGGTATATTTTTAGACCATATGTAACATCACTTGGGAAATAATATTTCGAAGGATTCTTTTCACTTGCCAACCAAATCTATATATATATATATATACATAGGCAAATGCCAATGATTAGAATTTTGTATCAAATGACAATATCAAAATGAACTTGTATTTTGTAACCAAACAATTTCTAGGGATTTTTCATGGGCTGAAAAGGTTTTAGTGATTACCTTGCCATGGTTGATCAAAACTAGTTGCACTTGCTAACAGATCCACCTTTCTTACTTCATGGAAACTTTTTTGTAAATTCCACTCTCAAGTCTGACCGTCTTAATGCCCAACACAAAGAAATAAAACTCCTTGTTCTCATGAGGGACTCAATTAATCTTCCTAATTTCACCTAATGATTCTCTCCCTCTCTTTGTCCTGCTTCAAAACATAACAAGCTAGAAAATTCCGTATCAAGTACTCCTTGAATTATACGATGTAACAATTTTTCACAATGAATTACAATCTGGATCTCATCAAACAAGGGTGAAGAGGGTAACCAATTCAAGGCAGCTTTTCCAGCTTATCATGGCTGCCATCTACTCCACGCGGTGCCTTTCGGGCTTACCAATGTTGCTGCCAACTTTTGAAGTGTAACATATTGAATTTCCAAGTTCTATTTAAGGAAGTTTGTTCTGGTTCTCTTAGACAGCATTCTTGTTTAAAGCTTAACTAGGGTATTTCTGATTTTGATTGTGTGGTTTTTCATCAAACTCAAACACAAACACAATCAAAAATCTAGAAATTACAAAATCTTATTATGGATTGTGAAATCTCATAGTATTAACTAGGGTAAAAGTTTTAACCATTTGAAGATTACTTTTGCACTCTTATGATTATACTCTCCATTCAAGAAAGAATCAAAATATGATATTGCAAAAGAGACACTTTGCAAGGAGGGAGTCACAGCTGACCAGACCATGATCCGGGTCATCATGACTTGCCCACTCCAAAGAATTAGGACTCGGTTGAGAGGATCTAATGGATTATGTGTTTTTTAAGTTTTTAAATACTGTCAAGGGTTTAAGAGACCTCATGGCAATCCTTACTGATCATTCAAAAAGGAATCATACAAATGGGCAGATAACAAAGGTTCCTTTCTAAGAAATAAATAAAGTAATAAATGTCAACCATGTACTTGCACTATCGAATTTCTCATGGAAGTTGGTAGCAAATGTGATGCTTCAGGAAATGGCATTGGGCAACTTTTCATGCAAAATCAACCAACCACATTTGAGAAGGAAGTTATATGACAAGTATAAATTGTAATTCTTTTGAACATGCTGTAGAAGAATTCAAGCATCATTTGTTGTGGCAAGACTCCCTCAACATGAAATATTTTTATTATCAGAGTTGCATTGAAACGGATACAGTATCAGATATGGATGCTGTATCAGATACAGATACAGTAAAATTTCAAGACCCTAAACACAGATATGGCTGGATACAACAAATATACAAAGACACATCTATTCAAATCTTTATGCATCTAAAAGCATTTATCACAACATTAAAACTATTTATTTAAATATATTTGATTTTTATATTTCTTTTATATATATATATATAAACAAAACAAATATAAAAACTAAAATATTTTATTGTTATATTATATGCCTTTAGATGTACAAAGAATCAAATAGGTATGTTTGTATAATTGTTGTATTTAGTCATATTATGTATTAGGAGGTCTTGAAAATTTGCGACAAATTGGAGGTCCCCCACACATAAAAGAAAATCGCCAGAATCAAATGCCAAATTTTGAAAAATGATAATCATTCATTCCAAACCAGAGTTCAACTGAACGGTAAAGACTAAACTTGTATTCCTATTATTATTTGAAGTGTATTTACATTTCTGCATGAACTTCTCTGCCATTTTTAGAAAATGCCCCATAGCTTAAGGATTTGATTCAAAAGTTACCATTCATTCTTCTTAACAATTAAAAGTAGTTACAACCAACAACAAAAAAGCTCAATAACCAAAGAAACTACTGATAAGAGGGACACTGACAATCGTGTTTACCACCATGCTGCCGGACAACCGAAGAACCGTTCAAATTTCTTTTTCCAAACCAAAACATACAATATTTTCAGCAAATAGGGCATAGAGACCTCAATAGACTTTAATTTGTGAGTACAATTTTTTTTAAAAATTTAAAATTTGTTTAGCAAGAATTTGTTTCGTTACTCTGAATCGGATATGATACTGATAGTGTGGTACTGTATCCTGACATTTCAGATATGGCCCAAATATGGCCTTGTATATGGATACATCCAGATATGACACTTGCGTTGTATCCAGCAGTTTAACACAGATGATCTTGAGTGAACAATAACAAAACTGGGTAAGCATGTTACAGAGAGGGTAAAAGTAATGGGTTTGCAGATTCTGTATCCAGATTTCGACAACCGGAATTGTTGGCAGTATCTTGAGACCCACCACTATGGAAAATATGCTAAGGATACAAGGAGGTTGTGCTCCAAGATCTAGAGAATGCACATAACGATGACAGGTTTAGATGATAGTGTTGTACAAGAACAGGATGTCCTTCTAGTTGATTGTAAGTTCAAAGAGAAAACCTTAGCTGAACCTCATGAGTCAGAAAAGCTGATGCGCCTATGAGTATGATAACACACAAGGATATGGTAACATGCTTTGAATACAGCAGAAGAGTCTCAAGCTACCACTGTGTATCTTTTTTTTCTTTCAAATTGGCAAAAGAAAACGCAAAAATAATTGCCTGTTCGGAAAAGGAAATCTAAGCACATTAAAGACTAAAAATTGTCTCTGAATGCATCATAAAACTGAACTGATTGCATATAAAACTACAAATCCAATCTGAAAAGTATGAACAAATGACTAGAGTAGTCAAGTAATAATGACCACACAAACATCAACACAAGGGTGACCGAATGGAAGATGAGAAGTAAGCGGCGGTCAAAACAGCATGGTAATTCCTTCAGCCTCTTGTCTTCTTCTTCATGTACTGGCCTCCATTACTGGCCCAAAAAGCAAGTGCAAGAACATTCTCAATTGAACAGAGGTTAAAACAAGTCTTTGATTTCTTATCATCCACCTTGGACAAGATTAACTATGTGCCTGGTTTGAATTAATGTACTCTAAATTTTGAAGAGATTGTAAGAGACAATACCTGGAAAAAATAATTACGAATTAACATTCAAGAAAAAGAGACAATAGAACTTCACTGCCCACAGATAAACCAAAAAGAACAGTAGATTAAAGTCCGAACCAAGAGAAATGCAGAGCAATACTTCAGAAATGTTTTACACGAGTATGTTTGACGAAGCAATCCCAGAATAGTTACAGAACAAACTTTATTTTTTTTAAATCAAAGATAGCAATTGACAATATAGGTAAAGGTATATCATAAGGTAGAACCTGAATAAAAATGAACTCACTCCATTAAAAAACTCAGAATGCATATAATTTTGAAAACATACCTATAGAAGTAAATAACAATAATTCAATTGAAATAAGAACCTGTGGCACTTTAACTTGCCATCCCAAGCACATTGAAGAAGCTCGCAGTGGATGCAAATTCAAACCAATTATACATAAAACAGAATTCTTGACGGAAGTGTTGCTAAACAGAATTGAGACCTGTACTTGTAATAGTTCATCAAGCTCTTCAAGGAGGATACAACTGTACTATAAGTACCCTTTTCTTTTTAAGGAGAGTAGCAGGATTTCTTCTGGTCTCACATCTAAACTGACATAATCTTCCCTTGCAGATAAGAACCAGTATAGTTTTTGTTTATATAAACAGGATAAGGTCTACAAGGACAAAAGATCTGGGCTGTATCGAACAGAGATTGAAAAACAAGGAAACCAAATCTAGCTTTCATTTCACATCAAAATTGGGAACAGGAGGAGCAGAGCTGGAATCAAAAATATCCAAATTTTCCTTCTTCGGTTCCTCTTTTTTCTTAGAAAACCATCCAGTGAAAAATCCTCCCTTATTACTACTTTCCTCATGGCCCTTATGCCCAAGGTCAGAGGTCAAACCTGAGGTGTTTTCCTTTGAGAATTCAACACCCATCGACTTACCTACTTGCTGCTGCTGTTGATGTGGATCCATCTGATTGGTTGCTGGTATGCCACCCATATAAGCCGAAGGCAGCCCTGCCGGAGGAACTCCCCTTCCAGGATAGCCCATCCCCATTGGAGGGAACTGCTCCTCTAACTTTGGGGGTGGTGGTGGGGCCAACATTTTGTTCATCAGAATACCTGCACCTTCAATCAGTGCTAACAGAATGCCTCCAAACATGGCACTTCTGGTAGCAGATTTCAGGCCTTGCCTCATTTGGAGGAACCCACCTGTGGCCAAAGAAACTTTTAAGGGATGGAAATTTCTTTACAGGTATAGGCAAATCTTTTTAAAAGAAAAACTATAAAAATCCATGTATTTTTAATTAATTCTGAGGAAAATCCAGAGTCACCAGGAGACCTAAAGTGCAGGTGCAGGGACAAGGATGAGGACATGGACAAGGACGGGATTTCATTCTGAAATATGGTATGGGGGTATATGATGTCATCACAGGAGTATATAAATATGGATGCACTGTACACTAAAGGTACTTAAGGGTATATGGGATATCTACACAGAGATATGAGTATGGGACAGGGTCATCTGGCCTTGAATTTGAGTAAGAAAACCATGAGACTTATTATTTATATGTACTTTTGTGTGCATTCATATGCAAAACTTTTGTTAATTGATTAATCTGAATTTTAGAGACTTTGTAAGAAATTTGACTAGTTCAAAAATAAATAAAAGACGTCCTGTAAGAGATACTCTCTAGTCACAAGGGTATGTGGGTATAGGTATGCTGATGGAGATATGGGGTACAGCTATAGAAATGGGTTCTAGTCTGAATTCCTGGTAACTAGAAAAAAACATAAGATTTACTGAAAATTACTTACAGCTATGTTAAATTGGAAGAATTATTTTCTGAAAATTTTGAATCATTGCCTGTATCTAATTTTTTTGAAACTTATGTGAAAGTTTTGCTAATGTGTGAAAATACCCCTAAAGAGAAAAAAATACCTGTAGCAGCCCCTGCAGCAATAGAATTCCATGGATCCTCTTTCTGCCTGAGGAAGACCATCCCACAATCAAAGGCTGAAAACAGGCCTCCCCAAACGGCAAAACTGCCCCCAACCCTGGGGGCATTGAGAGCCACTGCCTGTATACCTCCATGAAAACGTTCTCCTCTAGGAGAATTTTTGAGACCTACTATGAAGTGGAATACTGAACCCCCAACTGCCCCCATGCTGAAGGCACCACCAAGGTCATCAAGAATTCTATCGGGGCAGGGCTCCCTCACATGATCGGGCATTGCCATTGCTGTTGCTCTATTGTTGGTTTATATGCTTCTACGATGATGAATGCCCGATTTGGGTTTTGCCGAGACACTGTGATAGCATGGGTGGAGTGGATTGTATTGAAGTTATCTTCAATACCTGGGAAATGCAGAATACGTTTGGCAATATTGGCATCAAGTCCTCAATAGTATTTTTTAGTTAAAATGTTGGCATCAATTTCTTCTAACCATGTATTTGGTATAATGTTTTAAAATTAAAAAAGTGTTGCTTGGGAGTTCGAATAATTCCAAGTAATTATTTCCTTAACAAATTTTGGTTATGATTTATTCACGTTAGTATGTCGAGTCTTCTTCTCAACTTCCTTTCAAGCTTAACACCTCTCATCTTAAAAATAAAGAATGTGTCTCCTCCCTAGTTGGGATTTGGAACTCTATACCTAAACCTGTTGAAGGAGAGTCATGGGTGAGTTGGTGGATTTCTGCTATATCACAATGTGTTGAGTTTCTTCGTTCATTTGGAAGGAGAATGGCCTGGAAACGTAAACGCAGTGCTAAATCTCTCCAAGGGCAGTTAGAACTAGCTAGAGTTAAACTTAATCTTGATCCTCTTAATGAAACTCTTCAAAAACATATTGCTGTTACTGAAGCTCAGTTGCGGAAACTTGACCATTACCGAGGACAAGGTGCTAAAATTAGAGCCAGAATGCACTGGATCAAGGAAGGGAACAAGGGATCAAAGTATTTCTTCAATTATCTTAATTATAAGCATAAAAAAGAGAACATTGAGGGCATAAAGGATGAAAATGGGCTTCATACTAATCAGGCAGAAATTATTAATCTGTTTCATGACTTTTATGAAAAGTTGTTTAGAGAAGATACCAATTGGATTGATATTCAGCTTGCATTGGAAGATACGGTCCAAGAATTTATTCCAAATATGATTGACCCTGGTTATAGTAAATATTTGGATCGAGTCCTCTCTTTGGAAGAAATTGAACATGCTTTGTTTTCTATGAAACCAAATAAAAGTCCTGGTCTTGATGGCCTTCCTGCTGAATTTTATCAAACTATGTGGAAGCATATCAAGGATGATTTTTATATGCTATATTTGGAAGCTTTTCAAAATGGCTCCTTAGGTCCCATCATTAATAAGGGTATAATTAAACTTATTCCTAAGGGTAAGAATGAGGATATTATTGCTGGTTGGCGTCCAATCACATTATTAAACACTTCCTACAAAATTATTGCGAAGGCTGTAGCGATCAGAATTAAACCCATTGTGCAAATGATTGTGAGAGCTGAGCAAACGGGGTTCTTAAAGGGAAGATATATCCTTGATAACCTTATGCTGGCCTGGGAGACCATAGAATGGGCTCAACAATCAGGGCAAAATGCTTTGATAATCAAGCTAGATTTTGATAAAGCTTATGATAGAATTCGTTGGAGCTTCATCCTTAAAATGCTCCAATGGTTGGGTTTTGGTCCTAAAATTCAAAAGCATGTTCAAATGTTGTTCCAAGATGCTAATGCTCATTTGATTGTTAATAAGAATATGTCAGATTCCTTTGATTTGCAGCGTTCCATACGGCAAGGATGTCCTCTTTCTCCCTTTTTATATGTTCTTACAGCAGATGCCTTGGGTTATTTTTTGCATAAAGCTCATCAAATGAAACTTATCAAAGGGATTTCTATTCCTCAAAACCAAGTGGTTATTAACTCCCACTTTGCTGATGACAGTATGTTATTCCTACATAATTCTGAAGAGGAAGTGAACAACACTTTGGAAGTTGTCAAATTGTACTGTGAGGTATCTGGCTCTCTTATAGCTCATAATAAAACCGAGTTTTTAATGACTCAGCCATTTGCTAGGCCTCAATGGATACCAAATGAATGGAGGCAGATTAAACATGGTGAGATAACCGGGTATTTGGGTATTCCCTTTGGTTTGGGTGTTTCTCTTTCTGAGATGTGGGCTTGGTTTTTAAACAAAATTAAGTGTAAGTTGTTCAATTTTGGCAATAAATTTCTGTCTTTGGCGGGCAAGATTCAAGTGGCTAATAAGATTCTCATTGCTTCCCATGTCTACTACTCTTCTTGTTGGATGCCTTCCAAACGAGGTTATGAAGAGCTCAATAGAATAATCCGCAGATTTTTGTGGTCTAGATGGGATGGTAATGGTGGTTTTATTGCTTCTTCATGGTCTCATTGTATTCAGCCAAAGCACAAAGGAGGCTTGGGGCTTATTGATCCTCAAACCCAAGGGTTTTGCCTTGCTGCAAAATGGATCATTAGGGCTGCTAGTGGAGATGAACCATGGAAGATATTGGTCCGTCAACGAATTATGGAAGCTTCTATTAGGAGGAAATGGCAAGATGTTCGTTGGCTTGATAAAATGCTTATGCCTTTCTTTTTTAAATTCAGAGCTTCTTTTCCACTACAGTCTATTTGGAAAGCTTGGAAAAAAATTAGCCAATTTCTGGATTGGAACGGATCTTCCTTGCAGACTGGATTTAGTTTTGTTTCATTGTCAATCTGGTGGAATAAGATAATCTCTTATCATGATTTACCTTTGGCTGTTTGTTTCCCAAGGCAGGCTTATTATTTGTTTAAAAAGGGAGTTAGACAATTTAAAGACCTTTGGGACTTTGATCTACTTGACTGGGCTTCTTGGAACAAAATCAAAGAGCAGTATAGGCTGAATTCTTGTTATGAACAGTTTTTCATTTTTATTAAGTCTTTGGTGCCAGTGGATCTCACTATGAAATTATGTACTTCTAGGGACTGCTATTTTTTTAGAGATTGGAAATGGTTATCATTCAGCCATTTCAACCATTTCCCTTTAAAAAGTATATATTTGAAGATGATTCCTAGTTGGAATATTGCTAATCGTTTGAATCAAAAGTGGAAATGCAGATTTAATTCTACAATTTGGTTTAATTTAAGTGCTCAAATATGGCGCTCCAAAGCTGATTTTGACTCGCAGATGTTGGCTTGGAAGATATTGCACTGCAAGTTACCTGTGGGGGATAGGTTGAAGCGTATTATGATCCAACCAGCAAGCTGTCCCTTTTGTAAAAGTGTGGAAAACTTGAAACACATTTTTTGGGATTGTATATATGTTAAAAGGCTTTGGTTTAATATTTTCTGGGACTTCTCAGCTATTTTTAATCATGATTTGACTTGGAAGGAAGCTGTTTTTGGTTTTGGTATGCAAAAAGATGTTATCGCTGATTCAATCTGTCATGTTATTTTGAAGAATATATGGAAAAATAGATGTGTAGCTATGTTTTCTAGTAATTACTATCAGGTGGTTGGTACTCTTCAGCTTTATTCTGATATATGTCTCCAGGTGGCTGTTCTTTTTTCGCAGACCCAGGTTATATGTAAGAAGAATGAGAAGGCCAAACAGCAGCTACAGCAGATCAAAGACCAAATAGTGAAGTTCCAGCTGGACAATGAAGTCAATCATTGTAAAATGTTATTCAACTCTTGTAATATGTCTCTTGTTTGTAATGGCTGATTTTTTGACAGCCTTTGTAACGTTATGTTGTTCCTAGTTTTTGTTGTTCATGGTTTGTTTAGGCTGAAGTTTTTTGCTACCTCAGGTAGCTTTTTCTTGTAAAATTCTTTTCGCTTTGTTCAATACAAAAAAAAACTATTTTTATAATTAATTTTGAAGTTCTGAAATTTAGAATAAGTTAAAGTGGTTTTGAGTTTTTTTTGGTAAAGTTGTTTGTTGTATAAAATGTTTATTGGGAATCAAATCTTCTTAAATGTATTAGCTTTTTTTTAAAAGGGATGAGGGTAGAGTAAATGTTATTAGTAAATTTTATGAGAAATAGGACAAAATCAAGTATTTTTAGTGTATCGGTCTATCATTATCACAGATGATAGCACAATGAAAGTCTTGAGTGAATTTGAAGAGCAATTAAGTTGAGTGGACACTGCTAGAATAAATCTGACCCAACCTAAAAGAAATAGGGTGGAGTGGATAACCCTAAATCCTTCTAACCTAACATAAACAAAAAGATCAATGTCAAAAAATATCCTTATATATTATTATGAAATTCAAAACTTTAATTAAATACAAGTTCAAATAGGGAATCATTATCTATACAACCACCTATTTTTTAAATTCAAAAGCATCTTTTATTAATCATATAATAAATATATTTGGTTAACTATAGGAGAAAAAAGTAGGTGGAAAGCATCATATCTCAAGAAAAATAAATTTAAATTTGCTCACTTATAAGACTTCCACTAGGTACAATATATCTAAGTTTTGAAAAACACTCAAAGACCCTTTTTATCCTTTAAATTCCATTTGAAAATATTTCCTATTTTTTATTTCATAATTACAAATGTTTGATTTATTTGTGCATTTGTGCTTATTCAAGATTATTCACCTCTTTGTTTTGTCATTTTGCTATTCCAAATTTTATTAGGAATATTAAGTTCAAACAAATTTTCACCTCTAATTTGAAATCAGCAAAAAAAATCTAACTTAATTTTACTTTTATTGATAGTTTCTTTAGACCCAACTTACACTTTATACTATCTTGAATCTTTTGACAAAGTCCAATTTTTTTATGAATAGGCACTAATCTATATTAATAATAAAAATTAAATTACATATTCACAAAATAAAAGGTGGTGGTAAAAAAGCACACCCCGAGAGTCATATGGGCGGCGCCCAAAAAACCAAAAAACACACAGTCACATGGGCCTAGCACAGAAATCTGAGATTACAAACATAAAATAGGCCATTAAGCGGCCAAAGCAGTACCAGCAAAGCCATGAGGGTCTCTGTCATCCAAATTTTTCCCCCATACATCAGCGGGGTCTAGAGTGACGTCAGAAGGAGGACCCCAACCATCATCAGCACCTTTATGTTTATCTTCTTTATCCTCATGTCGAGGCAAGATTGCAAGCACCAGACACGAAAAGCTTTTACCATAGTCTGGCCAACCAAAGCTAGAAGCAGGAGTATCATTAGTGGGCCACCCAGAACTGCCACCACTGCTCCCCACCACTCCTCTAGAGGGCCACCCCTAGTCAGCCCGCGAAGGAGGAGAACAAGACTACTGAGGAAGGCGGGAACCATGTTGAAGAGGAGGCTGAGAGCGAGGGCGAGTAGAGCCACTCCACTACTGGCCCCAAGAGGGCGACCGACCACAGAAGGAAGTAGGCGAAGCGGGCACCCGAGCCATAGTACACGGGGCATTGCCCCAATGGTTCAAAAGCACCTGAAGGTGAGCCACCTCAAGCGCAACCTTGTTGACTTGAACTTGAATTTGCAATAGCACATTACAGCAAATAATAGCTTTAGAATTCAAAGAAACATTTTTATCCATTTGGGTTTTAGCAAATATACAGGCATTTCTATCTTTCCAGATACTAAAGAGGATTTCCACCCTGAAAGTGTGCCAAAGTTGGGTATACTTAGCAGGAAGCATGGGAGAATCTCCCAAGAGAACCATATGCCAAGAGAAAGGCTTCGGTCTAAAAAGCTAAAAGAAGTCATGAATCTAAGTCCAAAACTGCTAAACTCTGGTACAAAACCAAAAGAGATGCTTACAAAGACTCAACTTGCCCACAAAAAGGGCACTGAGGGCCCTGGACCGCCAAGTGAACAAGTCGAAACCCCACAGGCAAGCCTTGGAAAAGAATACACCAAGCAAAGTGGGCGAGTTTCAGCTCAACACTTGTAGACCAAGTGGCAGGGAATCTTTTTCGCTAGACATGAGCGAGGGATTGAAGAAGCCACCTCTGGTTAAGACTTTCAATCATTGGAAAATGTTGTGAAAGCCACATATAACCAAGCCTAGGCTTGTAATTCTTGAAAGGGGTGTTTAGGTACCACTTTCAGTCCTTCCACGAGGGCTTGGACCCACGAATTCCCACCTTATGAAGCATATTTGTAGGAATAGCGTTCACCAAACCATCATAAGTATCACTGTCATGATTTTGAAGTTTGTAGAGAACACGAAAAATATTCCCACAGCATAATGCACATTGTGGGTCTATGAAACACATGCTGCAAAGATTGAATGCCTTTCTTGTGGAATCTTAGCGCCTTAAGCCAAGGTGACTTGGCCAACAATTTACCATTACTAGCAAAAAGAGGTGACCACCAAACATTTTGTTGATTAAGCGAAAGCCCATCACAGAAACCAGAGCTGGCCTAGTGAAGCCAAGGCTTGACTGCCTCCCAGGCTCTCCAAATGCTCTTGGCCACAAAAGTGCCCACAATTTGGACTGGTTCCTTCATGATGAGAAGGGTTTGAAAGCCAATCCCCTTCTAGACGGGTCTATGTACAGGAAAGTCAGATTGAATGCAATGCCTGAGGAGAATTTTCTAGGCTCCATCGCTAGTAAGGGCTCTAATTATCCATTTCACACACAGGGCAGTCCCTTGTCGTTGAGTGGAGAGTAGACCAAGCCCTTAAGAATCTCTGGGAAGGCAGCAGAACTTCCAGGCAACACGGTGAAACCCTCTATGGGACTCCACAGAGGCCCAAAGAAAGTCTCAAAGCAACTTTCCAAGATTGGCATAAGCAGCTTTCGAAGGGGCCCAACAAGAGGAGTAATAAACATGTGTAGCTGCCAAAATCTTAGAGCACACTTGCAAAATTTCCTACCTAAGAAAGAGGCTTGGTAATCTAATAGGCCAGCTTTTGCTCAATCCTGGAGAGAACAGCTTGCCACAACTCAGCTGGAGAGGCTTGGAAGGCGAAGGGAATGCCCAGAAACTGAAAGATTTTCCCTAGCCCAATCCATTTCCAACCGTACTACTGCAACCAGTGAGGAGTGGGAAGAATAGACTGCCTATAGCACAAAGTCCTATGCTACTGAATGGCAGAGCTAGATGCAAGACAAAGAATGTTGAGACAATCAAGGGCCGCCTTAATATTATTTTCTTCCTCCAAAAGGGTGAGGAAAGAATCATTAGCAAAATGGCCATTACCAAGTTGAGCCTGGGAGTTAGGCAAGGTGATGCCTTTGACACGTTGTTGAGAAATCGCATTGGCCAACAGATAGCCAAATTCTTCGGCAACAAGCACATAAAGAGAAGGAGCGAGTGGGCATCCTTGCCGAATGGAGCGGAAAAGACCAAAGGCAAGAGACTAGCGGCCATTAATGGAGATACAAGCAGAGGCATTTGAAAAAAGCATTTGAACAGCTTGAATAAAATTAGGCCCAAACCCCAAGGCTTTCAACATGGCCAGAATGAAGGGCCACTCAATGCGGTCATAGCTTTACAAAGTCTATCTTAAGAAAAATAGCTTTTTGGTCTGAACACCTGGCCCACTCCATACCTTCCCACACAACAATTATATTATCCAAAATAAATCTAGACTTGATAAAAACCGGTTTGCTCTGGGCACAGAATCTGAGGGAAAAGGTGGAAAATTTTCAAGGCCAAAGCTTTGGCAATGATTTTATAAGAGACATTGAGGAGAGTGATAGGCTGCCAGTTAAAAATATCCTCAAGATCTCCAGGCTTAGGTGTGAATTTGATATTCCCTTTATTAATTAAATTACCCAGGAATTTGGAATGAAAAGCCTTAAGATAGACTCTATGCAAATCGTGTCCAACACAATCCCAAAGGGCCTTGTAAAACTCACAAGGGAAACCATCAATCCCTGGGGACTTATCATCAGCCATGGACTGACCAGCTTCCTTCAAGTCTTCAACTGTGATCAATTGCTCACAAAAAGCTTTCTAGGCTAAAGATAGCATGTTTGGCACAATAGCAAGACAATCTTGAAGGGCTTGTTGTCGCTCTAGCGTGTATTCCTAAGCAATGAAAACTTGTTCATAATGTTGGACAAAGGCCTGGAGAATGTCAAGTAGCTCAGAGAGCACCTGGGATCCTTCTTTAATTTTTTTGATGCCAGGAGATGAGTGCCTGGCACGCAAGGCCATAAAAGACTCCTTGGAGGCATGGTCGCCAATCTTTAACCAATGTAATCTAGCTTTGATTTGCACACCTCTAGCAACATAATTGTCTGCAACTTGCTTTTTGTGTCTTAATTCTGCCACTCTGACTTATAATGATGGGGAAATGGGCTAGCCGCCAGAGCCTCGGTAGTTGGGCGCAGGTCAGCTATGGTAGCCTCATAAGACCGCCGACGAAAAATGGCTAGTTGGTGCCCATAAATGCATAAAAATATTTTTGTGCGATTAATAACGTCATTCCACCAATTAATCCAGCCTATATTATGAGCTGGCATGCACTCCAAATTCTAGACTCTATGAATGTGGGCATGTGGGCTGATGAAAAAGTAGAGACGTGTTCAAAAAGAACTGCGTTTTGCAAGCCCGAGGCTATCTTATCTCCCATTCAATGCAAAAAGAAATGGGGAAATGATCTGACAAGGTCACATCCACTAATGGCTTAACCGGGAGTGAAGAACTGTCAAAAGAGAAGAAAGATTGAGCCAAGATCATAGCACGATCAAGGCACTTAAATATCCTGTCAAAGCCATCCCTGTAATTACACCAAGTGTGCCAGAGGGAATGAGAATGGCAGTGGCCAATATTGGGATCAAAGAGCCCCAATTTATTATGCATGTAAAACCACACCTCTTGTTTGCTAGTTGCCCGTTTGAATGGCAGAGAGCCATCTTTATCATACGCCATCTCAACCATATTGAAATCCCCACACAATAACCAAGTAGCCACTAGCAATGAATCAATAATCCAACGCCAAAGCACAAAGCGTTCCACAACATCATTAGAAGCATAAACATTAATAATCCCAAAGGAATGATTATCAATGTTGAGAAGGATCCAAACGAGCCGATGTGTGGGGCCAGACCCGTGGTCGACCACACAAGCATGCCACCGTGGGGACAAAAGGGTGACAGCTCCGCCACATCCAACATCATGATCAGTACAAAGCATTTGATTGGCTAGCCAAATAGAGCAACGAGCTGACACGAGCAAAAAACCAGAAATTTTAACTTCTTGGAGACAAAGAACTTTAATACCAAAATATTTCTTTAAAGTATCCCTAATAGAATACTTTCTGGAGAGGTCTCTCAAACCTCAAACATTCCATGAGAGGAAATTCATGAATGAAACTCCTCCATATCATCAAAATCTGGCTCCTCCTCGTCTAGAGTAGAGAAGCGATTCTGCAAAAATTCTGGTGGAACTGACCCAACTTGAATATTCAGAGCAAAAAATATTTGTTTCTCCTACACAAATTCTCCTTCTAATGGTGAAGAAGGATTGCAAGACCGTCATTGAGCTCCTGTCACGGGAGGAGAAACATTTGGTTGTGTCATCATAACGATAGCAGGTTGAGGCATAGCCTTCAACCTGGGCCACGCTATAATACTGTCAGCCCCAACTGAGGCTTCTTTCCCTTCATCGAAGGGTTTGAAGCATCTTTAGTTGGCTCTGAGACTTTGGAAACCATCCCAGAGCCACTGAACTTGTGTTTACGGTTTGTAACCGTGGTTCATTTATCACCAAGTTTGGAAACAAAATATCCACCTAACAGAGCTTTTCAAATTCCTACGGCAGGAGAGTACGAGGCACTGCCAAAGGGCAACCCCTGATCTTGTGGTCTACGAACAGACATCTATAACACGTGTTTGGAAAATTAAAATAAGTGACTTCTGGGTATGTCAGAAATCTCCAATTTGAATATCAATGGAGTCTTTCAAATCTTGTGAAAGGTCCACTTCAACATAGACCCATTTCTGGGTTAGGCCTAGAAAAACCTATCTAGCTCAATACAAATGACCCTTCCCAAAGAGGATACAATATGACTCAAAAAAGGCACACAAGGAAAGGGAAACCTTGGAAACTCAATCCAGACCGAGACCCGCAACTTGGTGTCATTAGAGACAGCAAAGTCTCTCGGTCCACGATTGGAAAACCAACAAAGAATACTTGACATACCAGGGACCATGATTCAGGATTGTTTGAACATGACTAACCTCCGCAAAACGGAAAAGGAAAAAATCCTTGGTTAAATTTTGGAACATATCAAGGAAAACCCCATGAGGGACCTAGGCCTTGTGGACCCATTCTTTAAGAACATTTTTAGGGGGAGTCCTCCCAACAAAGTACCCAACAAGAGTATGTTGCGCAAGCCATTTACAAGCAGAATCAAAATCAAGCAAAGGTAAAATAACATCAGCTAAGGAGTCAAAAAACTTACCTCATGAAACACTTTCAAAACAAAATTTTGAGGTCATTTGTTCAGAGGAGGAGCCATTGAGCAGAGTCGTCGAATTGCCAAAACTAGCATGAACTGTTGGGTTAGAGCTGGTTGAAGGCATATTAAAACCAAAAAAAAACCATAGTAAATGCGGTCATACACACAGGAAAGAGGAAATTCTTGTGCAAAGGAGCACAATATGACACAAGAGGGGACAAGAATGACCGTAGACACAAGAAAACCCTAGCAGAGCTCATACCATAGAGCCAAGGAAGCTTTTTTTATAGCTCACCTCATCTAAGTCCAAATTTTCAAAAATTGTCATATGTAGAACATTAGATTTATTTACCATTGTGAGCATGCAAGTAACTTTAATTTTTTTTGTACTAGTTTTGCATCCATTATTTATTCATGAAATCAATTTACCTCATGTTGTCTTAGACCCATCAGGATTGCCAAAATAAAGTTCAAATTTTTTTGAGTCTTGAACTTTTAATATTAAACTTTAAAAATTTAGGATTCATCCTTGCATATAACCTTTTTTAAAACCTTATTTGTCATTTCCTATTTTTGTTTCCTTTTAATATTCTTTATGTTAAGTTTAGTTTAAGTTGCAATTTTGTTTTTGTTTTTTAGTTTAAAGATAAGTCAAAAAAATTCAATTTATTTGAACTATTAAATTCCATACTTTTTTGTGTCCTTTTTTGTACAGCTTTTTGACTTTATTGTTTTCACTTTTTGATCCTCTAAATTTTTCCAAACCCAAAATGGTTTAGGTCAAAACAATTTATATTGCTTATCAATTACAATTATTTTTCTCATAGCATCAACATGAGACCAATACAAGCTCTTTTAAGCACAACCATGATACAAATATCAACTTCTTTTGAGCAGCCACACTAGAAACCACTTATAGAAGACCAAGAGTCACAACTTATAAATCCACTTATTTAGAAACCATTTCCACATTAGAAGCCAACTATAGAAGACCAAGAGTCACAACTTAGAATTTTATATTAGATGTCTCTTTGGGATTTGAACTTGGGTCTCCACAATAAGAGATCAATGCTTTAACCAATTAAGCTCAACCCCTTGTACTTTTAGGTTAATTTTAATATTTTCAAGAGGTGTATATTATTTTGAATTTAAATGACTTTAATTTATGTCAAACTTGGGGTTTTTATATTAGAGTTTGTAAATTAAAGAATCAAGAAGTTTGAATGATAGAATTGCTTAAAACTTTATTTTACTTCTTTCAAGATTATTCAAATATAAAATTTGATTCACTAATTTGTTTTGAATCCTAATTAAATTTGAATAATAAGTATCAAGTTTAAATGTATTCATTGCGTTGGCACCTCATTTTGATGTGTCTCATTTTTCTTTGTTCTTCTGCTCTTTACCTTTTTGTTTGCCCATCAATTTTAGAAATTTGAGAAATTTTTAATGGGTTGTCTTGCTTGGGTTTGTGTCTTTGATGTTGCTTCATTAATCCCTCCTTTTGTTTGATACTTTAGTTAGTTCCTCGAAATCAAAATTGTAAAATTGGCTAAGTAGGAGTGATTGGAGCTTTCATAGGCACCAAGAACCTTTGCTTTCTAGTTCTTATAAAACCTTTGATGGCATATTTCCCTTTGTCGAAGCTTTTATAGGCACCGAGAACCATGGGTTATTGGTTCTTTTGGAACCTCCAACAAATTTTGTCTTGCCCTCATAAAAAGATAAGATGAAGCAATTGGAGGTTCCATAGGAACCCTAAACAAAGGAGTGTATAGAAAGCAAAGCAAAACTGGTCAAAGTTTCTTTAGGTTTTGGGAACCGAGGAACCCCTGAAATGTTCATGTTACCTCTCTAAGCCTTGACAACTTAGAGGGTAAAGAGTAAGATGGAAGGAGAGATGAAATGAAGGAAAGGGATAATAGTTTCCAAAAAAATTGGTGGTTCTAAGAATCGTTGAAACCCTCGAAAAGTTCCCTTTTCCTTCCTCTAGGTCAACGCCGATTACTTGCAAGTCAACAAGAGTTGGTACCATGTTGTTTTCTACACCTACCTCCTTTGCAAAGTGATTAAGGCCCAAAACTACCTTTTGTTTGGATCTGTGAAGTTTTTTAAAGACTTTAAATGCATTTTGTGCAAATCCATGAAGAAAAATGGTGGTCATACTTCAATCATTATTTGCAACCTTTCTTTTATAAGAGTAGCACCTCCAGGGTGTAATTTTAATAGATTTCATGGGCGGTTTCATTCATTCCTACACTTAAACCATGAATTATCAATGCTTAGGTATGGAGGGGGTTAGAAGAATGTTCTTTCATGCATCTTTGTGGTCAAGTCGAGTTTGCATAACACACTTGTTGTCTAGGCGTTAGAGGATCTCGTAGAACTAGGGTTTCCTTGTGCGGCACAATGCATGCCTTCCTGTCATGGATATATTGATATTGGTTACCATTTTTTGAAAGAGACTTTTTAGGATTAAGGAAGAGTAGTTACATAATCAGTTGAAGAAAGATATTCACAAGAATCCTTAGGGTTTCAATTTCCAATTCTTGGTATTATAATTTTGGTATTGTAATGATATGGGTTTATCCCAAGTTTGTAATAACATGTGTAACCATTGTAGATAAAGTGATTAATGGAAAAATCAAACTTCATTGAGTGTCTCCATGTGTATGGTGTACATTACTAGATGTGTGCTATTTAGTTGGTCAACCAAAAGATTGTAAAATCCTTGCAAAGGCTTTGTAAGGTATATGTTCAACACAATAGAGGAAATGTATGGCATACTCATGGATTACTAATTAAACTCGCTTATTATTTTGCAACTATCAATTGATTTTTTGAATGTATATGTAGAGCCCAACTTTCATGTACATTCTAAAAGGCATAGTCTTTTGTGGTGTCTTGTTTAAGATATCACCTTGGTTTCAATTATTACATGTTTGATTAAATTCAAAGACTATGTTGCCCAAATGGATAAAGACACTAGTCTATTATTTTATTTTTCTCCCCATCATCCTCAACACACTCAAAATACATCAATATAAACATCTTTTTAGTTTTATTTTTTAATGTTTTGATTGTCATCTTTGAATGTATGTAACACTTTAATGGGTATTATAAAACACATTTATTGACAATTATGTGTTAGATCATTTGTTTAATAAGGTTCTTAACCTTGAATTTCCTAAACCAACATATAGGCATGAAGTGACAAGTAGAGTAGGAGTGCACTATGCAATGGGTATGGTTTATGTCATGGCCAGTGTTTTGTTTTGTGGTAATATATATTCTAGCACCCTAGGGAAACCCCCTTGGTCTTGTAGAGATAGTACTTATGGAGATATTACCCACCTCAATAATTGGTCCTAAGTTGCCCAACCTAAGTATAGGTTTGTGGTAATCTTACCAAGTTTGACACCTCTGGCACTTGGGAGATTATTAGACCTTAGGTATTTAAGGTCTATAACTCAAATCACTAACAAATTGGTGTTGTTGTTGGGGAATATTTATAGTCAAGACTCAAATTGAGGAACCAAGGTAATCAATAACCATGGTGTAGCCAAGAAAATCTTCCAGTACTAGGTTAGTATTATAAAAAAATCACTAATCTAGATTGTTCTCTACTTTTAAGGAGTGGTGACTCTATCAAGGAAGATCCAAAAGTTAACTTTAGAAGAGAAAAGATAGGGATGGAAAGGGATAAATGATCCAAATCTTAGCAAGAAATTCTTGATACAATTTCCCCTTATGTGATAAGCCGGTAAGAAAAATGGAAAGATAAGAATCTAGGTATATCATCTCTACATAATTCTCAAAGTATTAAAAAATTAGGTACTTCAAATAGAAAAGTTATATTGAAAGAATATGATCAATATACATTAGATGACTCAACTGATATAATAAGATCATAACTAGTAAGAGAACCTTTAGGCTTGATTATGATAGGCCTGGGAAGGAGACAAATATAATATAAGAAATAAAGATACATCTTAGAATCTACATACAAAAAAATGTACACATGAATTTTCCTTTGCCTCCACATCTACAAAATCAAAGAAGATATAGACATAACAATTCTCCTACTTCATCTCGTGGAACTAAACAAGAAGTAGAGACTCTATTCCATGACGTTGACCTAGTTTTCTATCAAATAACGAGTTTAGAGAAAGAGAATTAAATCAACATATAGATCTTATCGACCACCTCAAAGAAAGGTAGCATAAAATAGAAGCACAAATTGCATTAGGATAAGCTCAACTTTCTCAGTGGGCTCAACAAATAAATTAACATCAAAATGTTGCACAAACCATTCCAAATCAGCAGTCATAAAATTTGAAGTGACATCATAAAAACCCCCAACACTAAAATGTAGGACAAATGTTGGCATCGACCCTAGAAGAAAGGCTCAAAGATTTGCTTTAGTCAGATCACCATTAGGATTAGAAAGATACAAACAACTATAATTTTATGGAATTCTCGATTATCCTAATCTCATCTCAGTTGAGGTTAGAGGAAAGGTGTCAAAATTACAAGGTAACAATGCTATCACTAGTGAGGACCACTTGATGCATTTCATTGATGTAATGGGTGAATATGAAATAGAAGATGAAGATGCCACGATGAAGCTCTTTGTATAATCATTGGAAGAAAGTGCAAGAGAATGGTATAAAATTCTTCCAAATAGAAGCATAAATTCATGGCACAAGATTATGAGGGTTTTGTAACTACAATATGGAGAAAGAGTGGACCCAAAATTTGTAATCCATGAGCTAACTACTATACGGAAAGGGGTTAATGAAATAGTTCTTGATTTCAACAATAGGTTTATTTTGACAATGACGAAAGTGCCTCCCCTTGTGAGACCAAATGAGCCTATGTGCCTTGTTTTGTATATTGTGGATCATTTGATTCAAAATTGACAAGAACCTCAAATATTGAGGGAAGATTATTCCATGGCTATCAATATAGAGAGTAATCTGAGGGCATCTAGTAAAGGGCTTATGTAAAACTTCAGAAACCAAGTGCAATAACTTCTAGTAGGCCCCTCACTACTGAGGAAAAAATGGACATATTAATGGGAGCCATGAAGGATCTCTCATACAAGGTTGCAAAGAATGAGAAAGGTGTGTCCTATAACAATGCTATCACACACTTCAGTAAAGGTCACAAATTTATAATAGACCTTACAATTATGATTGGTCTAAAAGACCTCAAGCCAATGATAAAAAAATTGGTTCCAAGGAGTACAAACCAAGTATACCAAGAGAAACACACCCCTGATCCCTTGAAGAAGGATCATGTGAATCTTCAACAAGATTCATTCTAGTGTGACATATGTTATTTTCCTCGTGATCAGTCAAAATGTTTTTCTTTCTATATTGCTTGAAGAAGACAAAGGATTCCAAGAGAATGAATGCACACCCAATTATTATAAGGATTTTAATGTTAATCAATTAGATGTATATGAGGGTGAGGAATTATTTCAGTATGATCATGAGAGCCAGTGTGTTCCATATGAATAATCGGACAAAGACTTGAACAATCAGCTCAAGGAACAAATGAGACAAAGGTATAAGAGAGAAAAACCATCTAATGAAGATATAAAATCTCTCATTGAAGTAATTTTCTTGCAAGTCCAAAGTGATTACTAGCTAAGAAATAGGCAAGTGGGTTCCACAAATCAAGCTAGAGTTGTGGTTGTCCTAGATATGCCAACCACAAAAATAATAAAGGAAAAAAAAGGAAAATAATGTAAAAAGAAATGCAAATAGGATTGTAGGGAGGTTGCCACCTAAGAAGAAGATGGATATGTCATATGCATATCTAAGTATAAGATTGTTGATGTCTCAACCAAAAATGTGGAAAATTCAAAGGTTGTTGGAGATAATGCAAATAGAAGCAAGTTAATGAAGTAGCAAATGAGAAACATAAAGCAACTGAAGAGGTCAAAAAACCAGTCAACACAAAGCAAATTGTTGCTAGTAGTCAGGTGATGTCTTTCATTCCTAATACTAATTTTGTGACAGCTCTACTCTCCACTCCTTTAGCTTTTGTTGGTAAATAGGTTTGTCACTACAAATTTCAAAGTGGCTCACCCAACGAGCAGTGACAAATTATGTTCCAACAGTTGGATAAGTGGTTATTCCAGACTAACAACTTTCCTCTACATTTGAGAGGGACAATTCCCTTGTATGATAGGGGTTTCAGGGTTTTGTGTACTTTTAACCTAAAAGTGCAAAAAGCAAAAGGGAAAAATTAAGAAAAATGAATTACAAAAAACCTTAGTGATAGACATACAAATGCCAACTGAAATTTCACAACTTATGACAAACTACGAGAGGATTTTACCACAATGCATGTTTTGAAACTTGGGCATTTTTCTCAATTAAACTTGTTTTCTCCTCAACATTGTTCCCTATTAATAATCATCAACACCTTGCACCTTGATGAATGTCCATACCATTCAATAAGGTTTTAATTTTAACAAAAGTTGAGAGAATGTTGGTGAGAGTTGTGATTTTTTCGTTACTCATGCCAGTTTCCTTTTACTTAGAAAGTTTTGAAATATTTTTCAACAAATTCGTTTTGTGGCAGCCTGCAATCACCAAAGCAGCACATCTTATCTGTACTCTCATTTTTTTACATAACCAACAACCATTGTAGTCTATGAGAACAACTTTTGTCTAAAACTTTGTTGAACATTTCCAACACATTGTCTACACTTTCATGTTTTACCTACATGTTTGTAATGAATATTTGTAGGCACAAGTTAAGAGGATGTTGGTTGTGAGTTGTCTTATTTACAAGTTTTCCTTTCTCTTTTAAAATAATTAGTTGTGAGTTATAGTCAACCTTTTTTTCATTTAAGTTATGGACTGTGAATTTTCACAATGGCATCTTCCTTCATGAGTTGTGGGTTATGATTTTTCACAACCTCTTTTCTCTTTCTTTTCCACTTTTCTATTTTTCTCCTTTTATTTTCATCAACTTTGTCTTTTCACACTTAATTACTCATTCCAAGTAATTTTGAAAATTTTATGTCAACAAACCTCATGACAACAATTACATGATCAAGTATTGTCCCTACAAATTTTGTGAACTAAAGAAATATTTTAATTATGATTTTTAATATGTGGGATTTCAATTGGCGAAGAGACCTAGAACCCTATTAATTTCCTTTTTGATTTTATCGTTAGGAGGAATTACAATAACTTTTAATTGGCTATACATTTTCACCAAAAACTTGTCATAACTCTAATAATACCATCATGGCAAAACCCATTAAGCGATTTTATTCCAGCCTTATTAGAACTTTCAATTTAATTGTTTCCATAACTTGGCTGACAAAAAATTAAATTTTTAATATCTCGCAATCCAAAAGACATTTTGACCCAAAAACTAGTCATATTAGGTGAAATGTCATCAAGAAAATCTTTATAAAATGAATTTACACTAGATTTCATAAATTTTGAAATTTGATTTTTTTTGTACAAATTTCACCAATCTACATAATTGCTCCTAGGCTTGAACTGGAACAACAAACAACTATCCTCCAATTTTATGGTTAGACATTTAGAATTGACACATTTAACTTTATAAACTAATTGAATATTGAGACTCAAAATAACTTTGACTAAATGCACCATAAACACATAGTGCAAATGACTTGTGGCAGTGATCAATGAATGACAATTTTGATTTGACAAATAAACTTAAAATTTGAAATACTTGGGGAAATTGTGACTAGGAATGACACAACAGGAGATTTGACACAAAGTTTAAATTTTGTGGTGTCAAAATGAAGCTAACACCTTCATACCGGTTAATTGAAATGGCTTAATCTTTCAGTCAATTAAAATTTTAAGTGATAGTCAAGGAGCTACCGAAGATCATTGAACATAGAGAAAGGGCATTACTTTATATCACTACTTGTACTATATTTTATCAAACAAATGAGCCTATAGATGTTCCCAAAGATAAGGCAAATAAATTCAATGTACAAGAGGCCCTTGAGATTTACTTGTGCATTGTATCTAGAAGTAACAAATAAATTATATTTGACCCATTTTACACGTCGTTGCTAATAAATGGTTGGTTGGTACATAATTGTGTGTTATATTATGGGGGCATCCAAAAATTTGATGCCATTAGAAATCATGAACTAGCTAGGCATGTTAGTTTTAGACTCCTATGCAAAGCATTTTTCCATGGATTCTCTTGAAATAAATATAATTGGGGTAGTGAATGATGTTGAAGTGAAACTTGCTACGTGCCCAAGTAAAAAAAATTAATGGATATTATCATAGTTGATTATCCAGCTAAATAAGGTATGTTATTGTCTAGGAAGTGGGTATCCTCGATTAGTGGTAGTATTTTGATGGACTTGTCTTATGCTATTAGACCATTACATGAAAAGGAAGTCCAATTGCTTAGAGAGAAGAAAATTCTCAATATTTTGGAGAATCCAAATGAAGCAAAGAACCAAATTTGTTACTTTGATGTTGAACCTAACTATTTTGTAGGCTATTGTGATGATGAATTTGAGAAGTGGGTTCATCCTAGTTTATTTCCCCACCTTGATATCCAAGAAATGGTGGCATGTGGAACATGCATTTTGATGGTGCATTTTCAAGAGAGGGTAATGGTGTAGGAGTTGTATTAGTGTCCCCAAAGGGAAAAACAATAAGTTTGCATTTAGGTTGAACTTTGAATACACCAATAATGTGGAAGAGTATGAAGTTATGCTTCTTGGTTTGAATGTGGCTTCCAAATATGGGATCTAATGCATTAGAGTTCATGGTGATTCAAAACTTGTGGTGTCTCAAGTTAGGGGCACAAATGTTGCAAAAGAAAAAAGATTGAGAATGTATAAGAATGTTGTGTGAGATATTATTGAAGTGTTTGATGCATTCAACATCAATTGGGTTGAGAGGGATAATAATGTAATATTTGATGCCCTTATTGTATTAGCCCAACCACGAAGCTTACACTTCCTTGGAGAGTTCTTCCTAACACAAAGAACCATCAACCTTGCATAAGATGCTTACTAAAAATAAATCAATGTATAGGATGGAATCTAGTGCATGCCTAGTATATCTACATGCATTTATGACATTCTAGAACATGCTATGATCAATACTAAGATATGGAAAAGAGAAAATATATATTTAATTAACCCATCTATTTCAATGGTCTAGACATTTGCTTGGCCAAGCATAGAGTCGTATATAGCTATTAAATAATAATAGAACTAGAAAAAGCAGTCTACGCTCCCTGTTACCCATATTTGGCACCCGTTCAAGAAGGTAACTTTCCACAAGCACTCAATAAATTAGAATCATACATGATGGCAAGAGAACATGCATGAATAAAGAATCATACATGATAGCAAGCGGACACTCATGAATACAGTGAGACACTCAAAATATCTATAGTATGCAAACACTCTTTATCCTTTCGAACAAAAGTTTACATTATCAACATACTTCAACTTAAATCTTCCATGCATAAAAATGGTAATATTCGCAAACAATATGCAATACCCATATTGATGTATAATTTTAAATACTAGTTACAATTCTTCTCTTTTTTTCATGCAACTAGTTTTATCATGTAACTTCACATGACTGAATTTATGAGCATCACTTCTAATTTCCTATCTTTTATGCATATGAATGTAATACATAATTAACATTTAATTTACTATGCAACAAATCATAGACACACAAATTTATCTGATATGATATTTTACAACTTTGTGCACTGGTATTGCATATGCATCACTATTTTTCCACTCATGTAATGATTAAGCACATGCAATACTGTTCACAATTCTATGCAAGTCCATGAAAGAAGAGAAAAGAACCCTTACTCCTACCAAAGAGGATTATTCTTGTAAAATATACTTCTAGCAAATTCGAGTGCTTAATATAATTTGAGAGATAATATGCATGTTTATTCATTGAGATGAGTAGCGAAATGTCATAAATAAACATTCATATGAAAGTTCTAACTTATAATTTTTCTTTCTTCACATTTGTATTCATGTAATTTAAACTATCATCTAATAAGGCATATAACTTAAATACTTGGATAATGGAATTAACTATCCATGGTGAGTATAATTTAATCTTAAAAACTTAATACTCATTAAAAGCGCATCTTGTATCTAGGTTTAATAATAGAATGTTACGTATACTTTTTAAACCAAAAACAATTTATATGGAATCATTAAGAAGAAATAATATCCTAATTTCCATTTGTTAACAATATCACTATTTTCCCTCTATGAAAATAATTTTCTTGAGTGTAATTCTAATTGGGTTGAAAAGAATGATAACAACTAACTCCATATTCCTCATACAGTTTTATCTTTATTGCAAAGAACATTAGACTAGTTTTGGATATACATATCTAACATAATTATAGGTTTCAAAAGACAAATTCTTTGAATAATATTCTAAAATCGACTGGCCATTTAGAGATGAATTGATTGGATTTATCTTACCGATATCCAATGTGAATGGCCCTAGGTTTAGAATTCACAAACAAGCTATTAAGAATGCCACTACTGATATTACAAGGTGATCTAACTTTATTCTAGAATGGAGTAACTTTATTGATCTTTTAAAAAAATGCAAGTTTAACAAGTAAGAAAATAGGTTGATGAAGAAGAATTTTCTTATGTACAAGGCATTCTATAAGGAAATTTGGGTGCACGCCTAATCAGATAGGAGTTATGTATTTAAAGGCATGGAAAATGAAGGTATTAAGGCAATGTGTATATATATTCCTTCACCTTTTAGTTAAGGGGGTGAGCTCGATGGATGAATTTATGGGTTTTCATACCAGACCATGGCGTTTAAATACCATTTAGACCAAGATCATTATAAACAAGTCTAAATATGTGCAACATGTAATGAAGTGGCATGCCTCAATGTTAAATATAAACAATAAACAAAATACAAACATTTGAAAAATTGGCTAATCTTTATTAAAGTTCGACATCTCATGGAGAGACTAGAAGCATCAAACAATTTAATACTAAGCAGATAATTTCAAAAGACCCTCACAATTAATAGACAATGAAAAGTCATTCAAAATTTGAAAAAAATAAGAAACAATCATGAGGGTATAAAATACAAATATATAACTAAGCCGCAACATACCAATGGAATAGATTAGTAGCTTTATGAAAGTTGCAACCTCCTTGAGCATGGTACTATAACATCCCTCCAAACATGTTAACCTCCTCTCCAAATAGAACTGTCGCCCTCTTAATAGGATACAACAGACCAAAATAAATTGAATTCAAAGCATTCAACATTATCTAGCACCTTCTATGATTAGTGTGATAGTGTTTTCGACATTTATATCAAATAAGACTTGCAAACATAAGAGAAGCAACCACCCTGATTCACCAAAAATAGCTTTTTGTATTAACTATAATGCTGCTCAAAATCATGCAGACGATCCTTTTCAAATCCCCCAGTGGAAACCCTTGAAAGCAGCCATTGAAATGGCCCTCGTGGAAACCTTCCTCCATGCGACCGTTACAATTTTTAAAATAATTTGACATGCATTTTAATAAATGGTGCGTGATTAATAATTTTTGACTAGCTGACTTTTTCTATAAGTGTAAATTTAATCAAAAAAATTGATAAATATTTATAATAATATAATATCTTCTTGAAAGAAGATAATGGAATTAGGTTGAAATTAAAGTTTTTATTTCTTTTATTTAATTTACTTATCTTCTTAACATTTAACTTTTTGAGTTAAAATGAAATAATAAATAGAATCATATTTTAATTTTCCCTAATGTTTAAATTTTAAAGATTAAATGGTTAAGTTTATCCAGGAAGGCATGATGTGACATCCTTCCCCACTAGGAAGAGACATTGTCCTGATGTCTTATTAAATAACATTAAAGATTTTAGATTTCCACAATATGCTAAAAAAGTAACTTTCTAATTCATTTACCGTTCCAAAATAGAGTTAATATAAAGCATAATCATTAGTCAACTATAGCATCAACAAACACAAAGTGTACACTCGCACAATACACTTGGTTGGAAACTATATGCAAAATGTGAAGCATATGAACCTACATGGTGTGTGCAAGATTCCATCATACTCACTGATGTCAATCGGCTAAGCACCCCTACCTCGACCATGTTCTCGTCTTCATCATGTACCTGCACACACTTGCACTTAATTTTTTGTCAATAGTGTTAGCCCATAAACCAAATTTGTAGCATATAGGAATCAAGCTTATAGTAATAACATGATAATGTTTTAGATTCCAATTCTAAGCATCCAAACTAACCATCATTTTCAATTTCAATATCAATTTCTTTTTCAATTTAATTTTTAAGTGTAAAAACTATCATCTAACCTAAATCATAATTATCCACAATCATTACATATCAAATCAATATTTTCAGCAAGTCTAAGCATCAACATAATACCCACAACTCAAAAATGGTAGCAAATGCTTGAACCGGAAATTCATTTGAACCAATCATTAGGTACTCAACCGTCTTAACGATTGCCACACTATCCTCACTAGTTGCCCCTTATACTTGATGTTATATACCAACAATTAGGTCCACCATTTGCAAGCTCAACTAAGAACAAAGAAAGATCCCATAAAGGCAAGATTCTAGGAAATTATCCATGAAGGGTGTAAGTAATTCCCAACATCGAGGCTTAGTAATTTAAAGCAATAGAATACAAGGCATAGGAGCAAGATTCAAATCTACACTATCATGACGCTTACCCAACGAGATCAAAAAATCATTATTGAAATTAATACCAAAGACCATAAAAGATTCAACCAATAAGATTTAACAAGATATCCAATTCCTCGATACAACTACATCTTCTTCTAGTCTTACGCTAGGAACACCATAAATTGACCAAGGACAACTTCCCAAAATTCCTCAAAATAACTTCAACTAGTAATTTTTACAATGATAGATCTTCTATAATAATAATAGTACATCCAGTTGGAGAATTAAATCTCATTTAATCCATCTATTAGAACACATATTCAGGCACGCAAACACAAGTAGCCACACATTTAAATTCACTCAGAGGTCATACAATTCCATAGACACTTGCATTCAAAAATCTAAATACACTTTACTCATTCCAAACACATGGATATTCACACACATCGAAGTCACCTTAAGATTACAATCATTTCATAAAATCTACTTCTATTTCCTTGAATACAATAATTCTTGATGCAATTTATTCTAATCAACACAAACACCAAGACTCAGCACACCCTCCACCATCCACTCCCTTGTATGTTCTACTAGAGGTTCATTGTGAACATGATAGGGAATGTAACACAATACATAGAACATGACCGGTAATTTTCAAACATTTAGAATATCCACCACAAAGATAAAAAAAACAACTCAAAAGGAAGAATTATAAATTCTAACAATAAATCATGAAGTGCGCACAATGAAACAATAAGTCATGTGTGACCAAGGGCCACAAAATAGATAGATAAATTTTTTTGTAACTAGTCTATTCATGAAGAAAATTAAAAATTCAATGTCAATCCATGAGTAATAATGAGAGAGTTCATCAATAACCAAAATAAAGCATCAAATTGTGGAAACATGAGTACATGAACTGAGTGACTATGGCTAGTCACATTTAAGGGGGTAACACTACACAACACCTTGGGGCGCTACATCCAAAGTGTGTTAGAGAGAGTATGCTCAAACACAATATAACAATCCATCAATTTCACTTAACCACGCTAGATGAGAACCTCACTAACGCAAACACTTCATTAAGATATGCCCATGCAAGAATACACATGCAAGGTTCACTATGATATCCACAAATTCTATTCATATAACGGTAGGGATTCACCTAAGCACCACTTAAACAAGAAATTTTTACAATTACAAATACATGCAAGCATTACTCATCTCATACATCACTACCACATGGTAAAATAAAATGGCATTTGTGTCTTTCACAAGGAACATTACTATTGAGATTTCAAGACAAGTTAACATAATGTTGGTCTACTAGATACGATTTATTTTTACACTTGAACATGCACTTCATGCAAGAGGAAAAAAAGTCCTAATTTCCATCTAGATTCTTATGATAATTCAAGGACAACATGATTAACGAACATAAATCATTGACCCAAACGTTCTATTATGATAATGCAACATTCCAACCATTCACTAACACAATCCTTCACATATACGATGATACTTCACTAAAGATACTAAGCACAGTACACCACATGCAACATTATCCAAGAACACATTTATAATTCAAGCATATGACATACCCACATTGTTTTCAATTACATAGCTCACATAAGATATTTCACAATACTCTTATCATGAGTCAAAGCATTACACCAATTCCAATCAATGCATCATTATACATACATCCAAGAGAACACACAAGTATAAAAAAGACCACTCAAGGGTCACCATGCATTCAAACTTAATAGAAATCAAGACACAGAGATACCTCCATCACACATGAAAGCACCTCTCAAAAAACTCAAGGGTCTAACCAACCCTCACTAGTTCTAAGGAATTTCTCAAAAATAGCATACTAGATTAAAAAAATGGCACCAATACTGGTTACCAACAACACAAACACACATTTAGAAACCCAACTAAAGCTCTCACACAGTGAGTGACACAATAAAGATGGATCATTCCCTACTAAGGAGACTAGTAACTAGGGGTATATACATTGCATCAGTTGGTTCTCTTCGAACCCACTAAATTCCACTCAAGGAACCCATGCAAGGAGTCACATACCAACTCGTCAAACCAGGTACTTGGACAATCCTGCACCAAGTACTAAGAACCACATGGAAAAAACATAACTCAGAGACCCCAGTGCTGCCATAATGGATAGGAAATGATCTGGATCAAATTTTGTATCTTGGCATAGCAGGCCAAGGCCCTAGTTTTTAACCTAGAGCTCTAATACCAAATGTTAGGTACAGATCTCAAATAACAATAAATAAATAAAAATAATGATATAAAATATTTTTATTACAAGAATCAAGAGTAATATCCTCCTTACATGCCATGTCATCACTTGAAATTATGTTCTTACATAGAACAAATATACAAAAGATTGACTTAGGTAGACCACCAACAAGTCATAACATTACAATGTAGGTAAAACAATGTACAAGACTAGAATCACCCACAAAAGATGTACAAATTTGGTAGTACATATGTCAATAACAAGTCAATAATAATGTGGAGATGCAAATAAGAAGGTCTCTTACCATCTTCGACTTTCTCATAGTCATCTGCAAATTAGTAGACGAGAACATGGTCCAGACACTTTTCTCGCCCAACCATGAAGCTTACACTTTTTCGGAGAGTTCTTCCTGACATGAAGA
>VDFB02095191.1:0-25638 GCA_007258455.2 Sequoia sempervirens | reverse complement strand
ATAAATTCTATACTTGAATCATCTAGTGCACTGTTAAATTGGTCGCCTTGATGAAAACCTGGTAAACATGCGTCTTGGTAATGGAAAAATACAAAAAAAATCAAAAAAGGGACAAATACAAAAAAAAAAGAGGAAAAATACAAAAAAATCAGAAAAGGAAAAAATACAAAAAAATCATAAAATCTAAAAATTGCAATAAAAACATGTAGTGAAAACCTGGAAATAGGCGCTACTTGTGATTTAAACTAGTTTTTCCATCTATTAGATGCATGACTTGGTCATTCACTTTTGCCATCATTTTTTCGCCTATCATTTGAAAGGAGAACATCATGTACATAACCTCACAAAGTGATCGTGTCTCACCCTAGCTTGGGGGAAAAATCTTGAACTCATTATGGGGCAATGAACATTGAACTTAAACAAATAGACAAAGAGCAATATGACAAGGCAGCAAACACAACATTGAACAAACATCAAACATCAAAACATTTCAAAAAATCAACCATCCATATCAAAATAGTTGAAATCATATCAATCAAAACAACTCTAGATGGATGATATTCTTTTGAATCATGATTTTATCACTTTAGCTTGAATGTTCTAATATTGTACTTTGATTTTTGTTATCATTTCTTTGGAGCATCTCGATGATGTATTGAACTAGAGAAGCTAGGAAGGAGAATGGTATTTTATTTGTCTATTTTCTATGAGTTAATCATTATTATTGTGTGAATTGTCACAAGACATGCTCTACAAAGTATCACTGATGACATTCTAAATTCACATGAGAAAATGATTGATTCTTGTTTGTTTATGCAAGAAATGCTCAGGTCATCTGTGTTTAATTATATGTAGATGCTTGTGTTAACTTGCAATATCAAAAATCATGAAAGTAGTACTGAGGTCATCTTGGTTTAATTATACCATTGATGCTTGTACTCACTTTCAACATTTTAAAAGCTCGATGATGATAAAAAGCATGAGAAATGGACTGTTAAGGTGCCAATTCTTGCATATAGATCTACATGGTAAAATTAGATTGCATTCATGTTAGTTTTTCATTAGCATAGTATTTGTTACAAAATTTGGTGAAGGATTCAAAAACGATGTTATCTTTTCTCATTAATGGACTGAGTATACTTGACATTAACAAAAACATCATCATTATCATGTAGTTACATAATCATTTTCATTGCATACATTAGAAATCATTTATCATTTCATTTCATCATTCATACATTTCATCATATATTTTGCATCATATCATGTTTTTCATATAATCACGTCATCAAATTGCATGCTACACCTTAATATTAGTGTACATCAGGTTATAATAGTCGGCTTGTGGCTATCTTAACTCTCTATTAAGTCATATTACCATTAGTATATTGTTATTTAGTTTTTTAGGTCAGCCTAAGACTTATATAGGTGTGTCTAAGTTGGCCTAGGTGATATCCTAGGCATAAATAGGTATATATAGGAGGTTGTGAGTCTTATTTCATTGTGAAGTGTGTTCTCATTAGAGATATTTAGAGGTTTTCCCCCTCGAAGTGGCTTGTTATTCTCAATTATTATCAAGTATTTGTATCATATTTCATATCATATTCTCCTATTGTGTAAGTTATTCATAACAAGTTGTGGTATCAGAGCTAGGGCTAAACATGCATACCTCCAGTGCTTGCCACTCCTGACTTCGCCAAGGAATTCATTATGGAATGTGAAGCTTTTGGAAATGGGGTAGGAGCAGTGCTCATGCAAGAAGTTCCACCAATTGCTTTTGAGAGTCGCCAATTAAAGGGTAAGAATTAACTAAAACCTATTTATGAGAAGGAAATGCTAGCAATCCTCCATGCAGTTAAACAATGGAGGCCTTATCTATTGGGTAGACACTTCAAGGTTAAGACAGATCATGATAGCCTAAAATATTTTTTGGAACAAAGACTATCTTCTGAAGAGCAACAAAAATGGGTCACTAAGATGTTAGTATATGACTTTGAGATTGTATATAAGAAAGGGAAAGAAAATATTGTAGCAGATGCACTTTCAAGCAAGGATAAGAAAGATGAAGCCTTATTGTGTACCCTTTCAATATTACAATAAAATTGGGTGGAGGAAGCCAAAGTAGCATGGAAAAATGATGTTGCGACAAGTAATCTCATCGAACAATTAAAAAGTGATCGTAGTAGTTCAAATAAGTTTTGTTGGAAGGGAGATGTACTCTTTGGTATAAAGAGCATTTGTATCTCTACAAGAATTCCACTCTTAAACACAAGATTCTCATAGAGTTGTTGTAAAACCCCGCCATGCAACCCTAGGGGAAGTTGCAATTAACTACTCAAACGAACTAATTTTTTTTTTTTTTTAAATAAGAACAATTAACATGCAAGATCGCTAACAATTTCCAACCAATCCCCTAAGGTCCGAGACTGAGTTACTTAAACCCAAACAAGAAACATGAATTGAAACCATAACATTTAATTACTTAAGGCATAAAGAATGCATACATTTCAAATAAGATTAATTACATCAAGAATAAGTACCACATGATTTCAATAACGATCACATAACAATAAGATTACAACACTCATTCCCCGAATGAGATAAATCCATTAAGTATAATTACAAATTACAACATCCACCTCGATAACAAATGAGGGGTAATGAAATACAATGTACAACTGAAAAGAATAAAGCATGAAATGAAACTGGATCCCACGAGCTCTCCAATTGGAAATCTTGTCCACACGAACAAGAAGACAACCCAACGGATTAAGGTGCACGTTCCACCCAACCATGTGATACTCGAAGGCTCACCCCCCATGCTAGGAGATAGTAACCAGGAATTCCTATAAAAGACCATCTACCACTAGACACAGGCTAAATCAGAACTAAACTAAAAAGGATACAAGTACAACCTCACTTAACACAAAGGTTACAATGCTTCCAAAGAAGGGTATGTGTAGATCATGGTATGCCAAAAGTGGCAATATTTGTAGGGTATGTGGTCAATTAATTTTTTTCACCCAAAATTAATGAAACAAAAGGGCTTTAGAGGAGATTCTCAAATTTTCCAAAAATATAAATTATGATTTAATTCTGAATTTAATAAATAATTATTATTCATTTTCTATTAGAATTACGACTAAAGTCCCGACGATAGGCCGATTGAAAAACATCTATAACTTTCTAACAAGATCATATTTTTTGTATCCAAACACATACACATTCTATGCTTTATATACTATAGGATTAAAAAATAAACAAATTTCCATGAATTTTTGACCAAGCTAAGGTGGTCGACAGACGAGTTTTTATATTTTCTAAAATTTGTAATAAAAAAATCATAATTAATTATTTACTTGGAAAAAAATTACAAAAAAATATGCATCACATCTGGACATGAGTCCTCTACTTATATATAAATCTTACAAAAAAATATTATCATTTTATTATGGTTAGGGTGGTCAGACAGACACCTACTTCTTATTTTTCCCTGAAATTTAAGTACTACTGCATTGAAATTTCAAATTTTCACCAAATAGATTTTAAAAAATAAATAAAACCTAGTATTTTAGAAACTAAATTCAATTTTCTATAGATTCTATTCTAACATATTTTTGAAATAATATAGATAACTTATTCAAATATTTACGATAAGTTGCCTAACACTCCATTTTTTTCTAAATTTTTGCCACTTAAGGGCCTCGCTTGCATACCATGATCCCGCGACATGCCTGCAATAAAGATCAGTAACGCAGTACAACAAACTGACTTCTCATTGACATAGAGAGAGTGTCACATGACATTTTCTATGAGTTACCCTGGCTCAACTATCTTAGGCAACCAAACCCCCACCTTGGGTTATCCTAGCTCAACTCTACTAGCCGCCAGACCCTCATACAAACTGTGCTTCTCGTCTCATCTCAAACCCTAAAAGCGAATGAGTTATGAGAGGCATTAATTATCTTAATTAGTCTGAGAGATTTTCATTAATTCTTTTTATGTTATCACTAACTTAAAACCTTAAGTGAGTTACCCTAGCGCCCCTCTGTGTGTCGGACCCCCACAAAGAGCCACTCTCCTATCGACAACACACATGGTACAAGACCACAATACAATGGGTAAACTAGATAAGATGACCTCTCCAATCCAAGGAGGCAGCGAACAAAAGAAACTCACTCCAAACATTGGAGGAAACAAAAGCACATGATCCACTCCTTCCAAAGGAGGCACAAACCACATAAGCCATTCCTAATCCCAAGGAGGCACAAACCATCCCTGTTCGTGAAAACTAGGTGAAACAACATGATGCCACTATACCCATTTCCCCAGGCAATTTGCAAATCGAACCACCACATAAAACATCCCATCCTAGATTGACTCCTCTGGAAGACTTACTAGACAAATAACCCCATTTTCCCAACATCGAAAAAGAACGAAAAACATCATTTAAACAACATTTCAGGCAACTGAATCACCTAATGTTAGGATTTCCTAAATCCAAGCCAAACAATAACATAGTGCATGAAATCAATTAAATTATTAACATTATTTGCAAGCACTTAAAAGTAATCAAATCACATTGTCGACATTAAGGAATTTAAACCAATAATTTAATTATATTTGTTCAATCATAGATAAGGATAAAAATAATATTTTTAAATAAAATAATTTGATTATAACATCGACTTTTTAAATAAAAAACATATATTATAAAATCAACTTTTTAAATAAAACATTCATTATAAAGCCAATTTTATTTCGATCATTTCTTTTAAGGTAACCAACTCAGAGTCAATATACTTAAATATGATTATATATTAAACATACCTATCTAATCATATACTTAATGTATATAGAATTATATATATACATTTTAAATAAACAAATATTAATTAAAAAATATATATATCTATATATTCTTAAAATCAAATTACCTTCCCAAACATTTAAGAAGTAAAACATATATATATTATATATATAATATACAAATATTATATATAATAATATATACAAAAAAATTATTAAATAAATAAAAAAAACATAATATAAATATATATATATATAATATATATACATTATATATTTATAATAATTAAATATTATATATATATATATAATATATATATATAAAAATATAAATATAAATTTTAAATTTTTTATAAAAAATAAAATAAAACAAAAGGAAAACCTAAGGCCTCAGAGGCCTCCCCAAAGTAAAAACCCCCGATGTGAAAGGTTGTTGCCAGCCCTCCCATAGGGACTGGAAGGCAATGGCCGGGGCCTTCACAAATGCCTTATGGGCAACAGCCTCTGATACTACAAAAAAAAACTTTAATATAATTTTTTTTTTCTTTTTTAAAAAACAACATAACCTCTCGTCATCTGACGGAATTTCACAGAGGACAAAAAAAAACCAGAGGATTTTTATATAAAAACAAAATTTTAAATGAAACTCTCCCAGCATAATAGCATAAAATTTTATATGCAACTACATGATTATATATAAATATATATGAATCTAAATTCCATTTCACAGTCCAAATTGGGAAAATTTTCCTGAGGGGAAAAACTAAGAAGAATTTTAAGCACAATATCATGATATGGATTTTGGGGTTTTCCCCAAATTGAACAAGTTTAAACTTTTCATTTGATTCCTTCCAAATTTCTATTGCTAGTTTTGAAATAAATTCACATGAGTTTTTATTGAAATTCCAAACAGTGGTTTAAAGATTTTCACACAGCATAACAAAGATTGAAACTCATTTCAAAATGAAAAAATTAAAATAAAATCAAATAGGGGACCTAGTTTTTCTCCAAAGCTTGAAGACTTAACAATGGTGATTCCAAATCTCTTCTTCCAAATCCAAATCTAGCCACAGCCAAACTCTCCACCAAAATTCCAAAATTCCCAAAAACAAAATGAACAAGCATTTCCTTACAAAGAGCTTTCCCCAAATTTGGTCAAACCCCTAAAAATATCCCACCCACTAAATTTATTCAACATTTGGAGGATATTTCCATTTTTTAAATTTTTTAAAACAATTTACTTTCAAAATGATATTTCATGCATTTCAAATTTTCATTTAAAACCAAAAATCTCAAAGTTGCAAAGAATATATTTTATCCAAAATTTCAAAAAGTGAAATTTAAAACACATTTCTATTTTTATTTTTATTGAACTTTAAATATCCAACATGATTTCCATTTTCATTTTAATTTAAATCTAAATATCCCATAATGCCAAAACAACTAACTTAAATCATTTTATCCCATTAATCTAATTAATCAATAAACTGAATCTAATTTTATTAATTAAATCAAATTAATCAATGAAATAAATAACATTTCAACATTGCAACTAGATACATTTAAACATCATTTTAACTACACCTACCATTTAATAACCTTTAAAATATGAAATGAAATAGTTAACCAAGGAGGAAAGAACCAAATCAAAACCGCTAAACCCGATGACCAACTATGACTAGGGTGACGATTTGGCATGAAAAACCTAGCTACTATCTCCCAATCAATAACCGTTGGTCAATGGACATGCTCAAACCTGTGAAGTCAGGTGGAGTCGATGTCCTGTACCTGTCAACCTACGAGCAAAGAGCATATCGAACGTGCAAATCTATATATATAATAAGACACACCGTAAAGCAGAAATATTAGAATCGTAGGGCGCTCACAAGCGAGTGGTACAATCCCGTCCCCTTCACCAATACAGTATTACTAACTAACGATTCTAACATCAATGATCTGATCAAAGCATAAAACATGATTAAATCAAATATCTGCTAAATTATTCCAAAACATGCCATAAAGATAACATCAAAGTAAAATACCATCACATTAAAATATTACATATGCATCGCTTAACAGTTGCTATCAAAGTAACCAAGTATCAAAGTCAGCATAAACAGAACAACATGCAAAGAAGAACACTGCCAATAAATGACAAGGGAGCAAACCCGAGACACAAAATAATACTCACAGAATAATATTTTATTCAAAAATATTGAACTCTTACATGCAGAGGATCTCAAATGCTCGAGCTCTGAGATACATGCAATTACAGACTTACAAAAATTATCCAGATTCCCCTTTCGCAGCATGCGAACTTCTTTCCCAAAAAGTTACTCAAAAATTAGAAACTAGCCCATAAATAGACCCATTTTGGTTTGGAACCAAAAACAACATTCGAGATAAGTGTTTTGGCGGTTTGGCACCAAAATTACAATTTGAAATTCAAGTTTAAATTCACATTCAAAAATTAGCACATTTCTAAAATATGCACCAACTTCCGGCAGCCATAACTTTTAATCCGACCGTCGGATCTTCAATGATAATACCTTTTTGGAAAGCTCTCGAAAGACAATTTTCTACAAAATAGGCCTTTGGCGGACTACTTTGGCATTTCCGCAAATTTTCAGGCCCATCCCGGATTGTTTAGTGCCTCAAACTCAACAGCTCGAAGATTTTCAGTGGCAAAAAGAAATCGAACTGAATAACTTCAAGTCGTGAATGATCTTGACCTGATTCTTTCACCAGACTGTGTATTTTTCCATCTTGAACCTTCCCATAAATTTATGTCTTCCCATGACTTCAAATTCAAACCTGCTAAAAATAGCAGTTGAGCAGAAAAAGCAGAAAAGTAGTTCTGAAAGTTGGAAACTCTTATTCAACAAAAAGGGTATCTAGAAATGTAAAAACATCTACAAAAAGAAAAAAATAGGAACATAAATGGAAAACATCTTTTTTGGGTGATGCAAGATTGCCCTCACACCACTGGATGCCCTCAAGATAGACACCCAGTACTTGAGTATGACCTCGCTTATGTCTCAGATATTTCAGGAAAACCTAAATCTACCAACTCTCTCACTTTTAGACAACCAGATGAGTCTTCTACAGCCTTCCTCTCCACTTCACTTATATTCCTCATATTGCCTCGCTTTTAGTACTCCTTTTCCACACGCAAGCATCCAGATTTCTTCACCTCCTCCTTTCTCTCTCAAGTAGGTGTTGAATGCTATAATCGCTCCATTGCCGTACTTCCTCTTGTACACCTTCATGATAGTCTCCGTCAGATCTGAAATAAATATTGAACACTGTGGGAAAGCATTGACTCCATTCGCAAATCCCACCTCTACATGCATTCCCCTAATTCATACCTCTTCTACATACTTCCACAGGACCAAACTTCTCTCATCTTCACAGTTATAGGTTCCTACTTGTATTTCCTTTCCTCAAGTGGACCATCACTTCATCACTAACTAAACTCCTTATACCTCCTCTTCTAATCTGCCTTATCTTATACTGCATATTCATCTTATTGATATGATCTCTTACATTCTCATGTATATTCTTGATGTGCTCTACAAAGTCTTCAGCTTCAGCACTAGTCTTCTTCTCCTAGTCCATCTTCCTCAATTCTGGAGCTGTTTTGGGGCTACTTCCATACACAATTTGGAATAGTGATCTACTAGTGCTTCTGTTGACAGAATTGTTGTAAGAAAATTATGCTTGGGGTAAGATCAAGTCCCATCCCTTGGGTTTATATCCTACCAAGCATCTTAGTAGGTTACCTGCACTGCTCACAACCTCACCGGCCCCATCAATTTGTGGATGGTGTACAAAACTAAACTTCAATCCTCTGGGTTTCTCAACTTTTTTTCCACAAGGTCCTAAAAGTATCCCACAAAACTTGTATCATGATCTCAGACTATACTTGGCGACGCATGTAGTCTCACCCTACTTCAAGAACAAGTCAGTAATGTGGATTGCATCATGGGTCTTCTAGCATGGGATGAAATGTGCCATCTTCGAAAACCTATCAACTACCACAAATACTGAATCGTTACCTCTTTGTGTCTTTGGAAAACTAAGAACAAAGTCCATACTTAGATCCTCCCACGGCCTCTCTGGTACAGGTAAGGGCCGATATAAGCCAGTATTCTGGCTCACTCCTTTAGCCATCTGACATACCCTATAGCTTTGTACAAACTTCTTCACATCCTGTGATAACTGAGGCCAATAATAATGCTCAATGATAATGGCAATGGTCTGACCGGACCTCAAAACGCCCTCGCCATTCCTCCATCAGGTTTCTCCTTTATCGTGCTCTCCTCTCATGGAACTCCCTCAATACAATTGGCTTCCCTTAAACAACATACCATCCTCAACTATGAAATCCAGCCACTTCATCCTGTCAACTATAACAGGTTCCTTGCAAGCTTTCCAAGCTTCTACAAAATCAAGATCTCTAGAATACAACATCTTGAGTTCATTGAACCCAACTAATTTCCACTGCAGATTCTCACAACAATGTTTGCCTCCTACTTTTAAGGCATCTCGCGAACCCTATTTGACTTTGCTAATTCTATGCTTTAAAACAGCTGTATAACTCGCAAAAATTTACCCATTTCATATGCCTCCGATTTAACTTTCCCTGACTATTTACGTACTATAAGGCCTGATGATCAGTATATAGAACAAATTCCTTTGGCAACAAATAATGTCTCCATTTCTTTAATGCTTGAACTATTGCATAAAATTCTTGATCATATATAGAATACTTTATCTTGGCATCATTTAATTTTTCACTGAAATAGGCTATGGGCTTACCTTCTTGGCTCATTTCCACGCTCCAATGGCACAACATCGCATCACAATCCACCAAAACACCTTATTGAATGGAGGGCTAAACGGGTTGCTCTATCACCTTCCTCGCTTCAACAAATCAAAACTCCTGCTACTCCAAAGGCTCCACTTGAATTCTTTTCTATCCCCTCATTGTTTCAGTCAGGGGTCCACAAATACTACTGAAGTTTCTAATGAACTTTCTATAAAAACTAGCCAAACCATGGAAAGATCTCACCTCGGTAGCAGTTCTTGTGGTAGGCCATTCCTAGAATAGCTCTTCTTACCTTCTCCTGGGTCCATCTTTCTCGCACTTCTGCTGAGACAAACAACCCCAAGTACACTAACCTCTTTTAACAAACTACTTTTCCAAATTTATCAACGGTTTCTCCTCTCTCAACTTCTCAAAAACCCTAAGAATATGCATTAAATGCTCATCCAAGTTCTTACTAAAAATCAAAATATCATCTAAATACACAATGACAAAACTTCCCAGAAACTCTTTCAGTACCTCATTCATGAGCCGCATGAATGTGCTTGGTGCATTGGTTAGCCCAAAAGGCATGACTAACCACTCGTACAGGCCCTCTTTGGTCTTGAAGGCAGTCTTCCATTCATCTCCCTCTCGAATCCGGATCTGGTGATATCCACTCTTCAGATCAATCTTTGTGAAGTACCGAGCTCCACTCAAACAGTCCATCAGGTCATCCATCCTTGGCAGGGGAAATCTGTACTTGATTGTTATCTTATTTATGGCCTTAGGAGTCCGTGCATATCATCCTCTCCACTCCCCTATCCTCTTCTTTGTGCTAGTACTATAGGTACCGCGACATGGGCTCAAACTCTCTCGAATCAAACCCTTCCTCAACAAATTCCTCAATTTGTCTATTCAACTCCTCATTTTCTCAAGAGTCATTCTATGAGCTGCCTTATTTGGTAGACCTGCCCAAGGATCAACTCAACTGAAGGATCGATCTTCCTCATTGGTGGTAAACCCTCAAGTACATATCAAATAATTCCTCCTGTTCCCAACCAATAGTCCAAAACTTTACCGTACCTTTCTCACTACTACCTTATCCATTCTAGGAATCAATGCATAACACATAGGCTCATGCTTCATGCCTTCTAAAAATTTCCTTCCATCAACAAAAAAAATTCTAGCACTACTGCATACCTTTTCTTCGTCCTTCTTCAGGGGTTTCAACTTATGGTGGACTCCATCCTTCATCAAGGAATAAGTGTTTGCATGGCCATCATGTACAACACGCCTATCGAACTGCCACGGCCTCCCCAACAACATGTGACATGCATCCATGGGGATGATATCACAGAGTACCTCATCACGATAGCTTATGATCTTGAACTTCACAGGCACTGCTCATTGACTAGAACTTTGTGGTCTTTCTGCAACCAGGCAATCCGATATGGGTGTGGATGCTCTTTCCTTTTCAGGCCCAACTGTGAATCATCTCTTTCCGACACCAAATTATCTGCTTCCACTATCAATAATGATTCTCACAACATTTTTCTTCACACTTGCACCTTGTGTGAAATAGATTCTTCCTCTGTTCTAGCTCCTTCTCTTCAGTTACAAGGGTTCTTCTAACCACTAGGGCTTCTCCCCCTTCAGCATCATCTGAATTCTCGGACTGCGCCTCCTCATCTGCATGTGCAACCCTTCCATGACCTTCTGGCCTTCTGTCCATCCTTCCTTGGTGTTGTGGACATTCATAGGCCCGATGCCCTTCTTCACCACAATGGAAACAAGTTCCCCTGAAACCACCTCTTCCAGGCCCTAGCCCAGATCTTCCTTGTCCTCTACCTCTTTGATCACCACTGTTTTGATCACGAGGGTAGTAGAAGTTATCATTCCTCTAGCTTCGACTAGTACCCACATCTTCATTTTTCCTTTTCATCCTCATTTCGCCCCCCAAAAGATCTCTACTACCCCTTTCTAGCTTGACCTCCCTCGGCCTTTTGTTTGTTGTCAAATCTTTGTTCACTTCTCAACTTTCAGTGGAAAAATTGTATGCATCCCCTTTACCGGTATTATTCGACCAGCTTTAGCTCCTCTTGAATGCTCCTCTGGGCTGTTCCATTAAGATAACAGCTACCTTCTCCTTGTTGGCCACTGCATGGCCTATTCTGATGATCATCTTGTAAAAATATTAGGTGTATTCATTCACAGATCTACTTCCTTGCTTCATTCCTTGCAATTTCTTCAGCAGATCTAACTCGTAGTCCACTAGTATGAACTATTCTTATAGTTTCTCCACCATGTGATCCCAATTGTTGATCTTTCTTTTTCTTGATTTCTCCAATCGACCTCTTTTCCACTAAATATTGGTATTGGCCTTCAGCTTTGTTGCAAACTTAACCCGATCTGGGTCCTCTACTTCTTCATACTCAAAATATTCTTCTAGCTCGCTGATCCAATCGATCAACTCTTCTGAGTTCATACTTCCGTAATAACTGGGGACTTCTATTCTAGGTCTTTTTCCGATCTTTGAAATGGCCCTAATCAGCCGCATTTGATCTCGATCAATAGCTTCATCTTCCTCTTCTGCATCTGTATCATCCACCTCTTCTTCATCCTCACTTTCCTCCCTTTCCCCGGTCTAACCTCTTTTCATTTGTTCCCGTGAATGTATCGATTTGTTCGAGGCTCTCAGAACTCCTACGCTAACACGGATCTCCCCACAAAGATTTTATGCCACCTCTAGCACCACTCACTTCTACCGTGCATCACTCTTGGGAGGCATCTTTAGATTTTGAACTCCACAACTACTCTGCCCTCCCGGTGCAACCGGGCCACACCCAAGGGACTGCTCAGTACTTTAGCCAAGAAAACCCGCCTGAAGGCTCACCCGACAAGGAGCAAAACCTCGGTGACACAAAATAATACTACAGAATAATATTTTATTCAAAAAATATTGAACTCTATACGCAGAGGATCTCAAATCCCTGAGCTCCTCGCGATACATGCAATTACGTGACTTACATGTAAATTATCCGTGATTCCCTTTCGCAGCATGCGAACTTCTTTCCCAAAAAGTTACTCAAAAATTAGAAACTAGCCCATAAATAGACCCATTTTGGTTTGGAACCAAAAACAACATTCAAGATAAGTGTTTTGGCAGTTTGGCGCCAAAATTACAATTTGAAATTCAAGTTTAAATTCACATTCGAAAATTAGCACATTTCTAAAATATGCACCAACTTCCGGCAGCCATAACTTTTAATCCAACCTTTGGATCTTCAATGATAATACCTTTTCGAAAAGCTCTTGAAAAGAGGATTCACTATAAAATAGGCCTTTGGTAGACTACTTTGGTGTTTCCGCAAATTTTTCAGGCCCATCCGGGATCGTTTAGTGCCTCAAACTGAGCTCGAAAGGTTTTTCAAGGCAAAAAGTAGAAACTGGAACTTGAATAACTTTCAAATCGTGAATGATCTTGACTTGAATTTTTCACCAGACTGTGTATTTTTCCATCCTAAACCTTCCCATAAATTTATGTCTTCCCACGACTTCAAATTGAAACCTGCTAAAAATAGCAGTTGAGCAGAAAAAGCAGAAAAGTAGTTTTGAAAGTTGGAAACTCTTATTTGACGAAAAGGGTATCCAGAAATGCAAAAACATCTACAAAAAGAAAAAAATAAGAACATAAATGGAAAACATCTTTTTGGGTGATGCAAAATTTCCCTCACACCACTAGATGCTCCTGCATCAATAAAGGAGCCAAAATGGAGGGGTATTACAGTTGCATGAGTCTCCAATGGGTGGTCATTCAGGATTTTTGAAGACATATCATCGAGTCAAGCAAGATTTTTTTTGGGAAGGGATAAAAGGTGATGTTCAAAAAGTTGTTTCAAAAATTTGTGGTTGAATGTTTGGTTGGTCAAAGGAATAAAGGGGAAACAATTAAGACACCAGGTCTCTTGCAACCCTTACCTATTCCTAGCCAGCGTTGGGAAGAGGTATCCATGGACTTCATCACAGGGCTTCCCAAATCTAAAGGTCATAATGTCATCATGGTAGTAGTTGATCGCCTCACTAAATATGCACATTTCATTGCATTATCACATCCTTTTATAGCAAGTGCAGTGGAAAAATATTTTTTGGAGAATATCCAAAAGCTAGATGGTACACCTAAGGTTATTGTTAGTGATCGTGATCCTATCTTCACTAGTCACTTTTGGAAATATTTATTCTCATGTTTGGGTACTCAATTGGCTCATAGCTATTCATACCACCCTCAATCAGATGGGAAAATTGAGGTTGTTAATAAGTTTTTGGAAGGATATCTACGTTGTTTCACTTCAGAGAAATAGTCTCAATGGGTAGATTGGCTACCACTTGTAGAATGGTGGTATAACACTTCTTTTAATAGCTCATCAAAAATGTCTCTATTTTTGGCACTTTATGGATATCATCCTCCTTCCATCACATCATCAATAAAGTTGTCACTAAGAGTTTAGGTAGTAGAAGACTACTTGCTTCATCAACAACAAGTACTTTCAAGACTCAAGGAGAATTTAGCCATGGCATGAAATCGAATGAAAGAATAGGCAGACCAACATCGTAGTGAAAGAAGTTATGAAGTTGGGGATTGGGTCTTCTTGAGATTGCAGCCTTATAAGAAAATCTCACTAAAGAGAGAAAAAAATAATAATAAGTTGTCTCCAAGGTATTATGGTCCATACCAAATCATGCAAAAGATCGATAATGTTGCCTACAAGCTAGAGTTGCCACCAACAACAAAGATACAACCATTTTTTCATGTTTCTTGTTTGAAGAAGGTAATTGGGCATAATATTCCCACTCAAACAACACTACCAAAGCTCGATGAAGAAGGAAGAATCATTTTCAAAACAGAGTGCATTCATCAAACATGTACAAAGAAGCTGAGAAATAGAACTCTCACTGAGTATCTCATCCAATGGAAGAATTTACCAGTTGAAGATGCCACCTAGGAGGACGATGAGTTCATTCAAAAGAATCCAAACTTGATTAGCATTGAGGACAATGCTTCTTTGAAGAAGGGGGCATGCTACTCCCTTAATATTATTGTACATCGAGTTATGAATAGTTAGCTTGTGGCTATCTTAACTCTCTATTAAGTCATATTATCATTAGTATATTGTTATTTAGTTGTTTAGGTTGACCTAGGACTTATATAGGTGTGTCTAAATCGGCCTAGGTGATATCCTAGGCATTAATAGGTATATATAGGAGGTTGTGAGTCTTATTTCATCATCAAGTTGTGAAGTGTGTTCTCATTAGAGATATTTAGAGGTTTTCCCCCTCGAAGTGGCTTGTTATTCTTAGTTATTATCAAGTATTTGCAGCATATTTCATATCATATTCTTCTATTATGCAAGTTATTTCATAACATTGCATAAGAAATATATCAAAAACAAATCATCTACGAAATTGCATTTTCATTAACATTATCATATAATACATCAAAATTTTGAAGTATCATCATATTGATCATTCATTCATACATTTATTGCATCGAATATTTGCATTTGAGATTATCAAAAAAATAGTGCATTATATTACATTTTCATCATCATGTCATAAATCATAGAAACATCATATCCAAAATCATACATATAGATGCATTTTCATATCATTTAAGTATATACATTATCATACAACTATCATTATGCATCCATACATCATCATTATAAGCATAATCATATATAACATCATCAATAAAACATCATAAAATCATATCATATCATCATGATCATAAATTTCATTCATACCATCATCATATGAATCACGCATGGCATATAGAACAGGAAAGTAAATGCAACCATCATAAAATAACATATAACACATATTGATCAATCAATCCACCACATATCATAAATCTCAAAAATCATAATGTCAAGTATACAATGATTTCTGAAATATAAGGGAGATACAACATCGAAATGTTTGTCAAACAAAAAAAACTGAAGTATACGTCAGGTCTCAAAGTATATCAAAGAATCCAATCATGGAGCTATGTAGTGTTATCCCCAAATGGTTTTGGCATCTCTAGACCAATACCTTCTCCACCAAACATAACAGGATCTCTCAGATCTCTCCATAGAGGTTGTGTCACACCTACACTAATAGTCCTGGAATGAGTCTTGTCTAATCGAGATTGAGCATAACTAACTCTTTGGTTGGAGGGAACTGCATCATGGTATCGGCCCCTATAATACTTGGCCTCTCTACCCACATGAACAACCTCTCTCATGTAATCATCCATAGAGGTACCATCAGCTAATCTTTGCAATCTCTTGGCCACTATTTGCGCCTGCTCTGCAGTCCGCCTGGCTACATCTCTCTCTGTTGTCAATGAGGCTATTTGTGCCTGTGCAGCTACCAATTGTGCCTATACCTGAGCAAGAGCCTATGCATGAGCCTATGCATGTGTCTGCATCTACGTCTGTGTCTGCACTAGTAACCCCCAGGCCTGAACCAGCTGACTCTGTAATGTTTATACCTACACCTGTAAACTCGTAATCTGAGTCTGTTGATGTTGGGAAGGTACCCCAATCTGAACATGTACCTGATCCACCTACACCACCAACTCCACCACCTCCACCACCTCCTCCATCATCTCCACCATCTCCATCTCCCTCCTCATCTCCATATCCCTCATCATCACTACTACCCTCCTAATCACCACTACTCTCCACATCCTCCTCCTCCTCCTCACCACCCTCCTCTCTCCTTCATTAGTGCATGTGTGCAACAACAACCTCCTCCTCACCAAGTAGTGGTACTGGCTCATCAGGGACAAAAATCCATGGAAAAGGATGTAGGGTCGGGTACTTTGCATAATATGTTGTGACAAGTGCCTCAATAATATTAGGATGAATCTCCCACACCAAAGGCTATAGATCAAATTACTCTTGAACTATAGTATCATATGATAGGTTGGGTTCCTAATCAGTGGAATTTATCGGACATCAGGCCTAATGTCCAACACCTTGAGGCATGCCCTATATGATTCCTTACTATCTGAGCACCCTCCTGAATAAAAATCTCTCTATAACAAAACAAGTCCTACCAATCAGAAACATAGACTAATAGAGGTATGGCATCTCTGTATCATCATCATCCCAGTGCTCACAATCCAAATAGGACTGCCATGTAATGGCCTCTACATCATCCAAGACTCTCCTCTAATGCTCCAACTTACCCAGTGTAGTCTAATTAAGATGACCTATGTATATGTGAACATACGGCCTCATGGAAAGTTGTTGTTGAACCATCATTGGACGCATAACAACTATATGCTCCCATGCCCACACCTAAAGTAATGTAACCCCGAAAGAAAAACTGCAACCTTGAAGGTAGACCACCTAATACAAATCATGGTAAAGATGAGTGAGCATACACATACCCCATGCATATTTGGTACCATGGATGATCATGCTCTCCAAAATGTGGCCCCACCTGACAAAAAGTCCCTTTGACCTGTGATCAGGACAAAGGAACCCTCCAATGAAACTAGTAAGAACCGAAGGAAAGGTAGTATAGGCATCCACCATCTCTTGCCATGGGATCTTGTATCCACAAATTGTATCATCTTGAAAAACTCAGCGTAGAGCATCAGTATCACCCTGCTCTGAAGAATCATAAACTGCAACCTCCCCAACAATAGGTATCCTCAAAGTTTTCCATTTATCCTTGGGAATCACTGTCATCTCATCGGCAGGAAGGTGGAAGGTATTGTGCTCACTATGCCATCTCTCTGCTAGGGCTGTCAAGAGACCTCGATTAATCCTAATTTGGGGCATAAATAAAAGAGAAGACAACCCACATCTCAGGATAATTGTTGTCTTAGGATGCACCAGTTGTGGTATCAAATTGAATGTCCTAGGAAACCACTCTCGAATCTATAAGTTCATCAACGACTCCTATCATCACAAAATACTGAAAGTTAGAAATCTTTGTCAAATCATCAAACATCAATCAACCTATCAAATCTAATCAGCTCTGGTGAGACTTCACTAAAATCTTGTGAGAAATTATCATTGAACCTCGCCAATCATGAGGTCAATTATCAATCTAAAATTTTACCTCACCTATCATGAGGTCAATCATCAATCTAAAATGGTACCTCACCTATCATGAGGTCAATTAATCAAATCAACCTCGCCTATCATGAGGTCAATTAATCAAATGAACCTTTCCTATCATGAGGTTTATCAATCAAACTATAATTATTCCTCTCCTATCATGAGGATAATTATCATCAATCAATCATCAAACCTCACCTATCATGAGGTTGATCATCATCTAAACTATCAGGATCAACAATCAACATCAACTCAAAGGCTGGCGTGATCGAAAATAATCAAAATCAAGGAGTTAATGACAAATTACATCATTCTGACTTGGATGCGCTAAAATAGGCGGTTAATGCACTAAATCAACAGATGCGCTAAAACAAGCGGTCTATGCGCTAACTCAGCAGATGTGCCATTTCATGAAGTTAATGTGCCATTTCAGGGGGTCAATGTGCTGAATCAATCTATACGCTACTTTAGCCTATGGATGTGCTACAATATCTAACCTATGCACTAAAAAAGCATATACGCTATTTCATTCTATCAATGCGCTATTACAGGTGTCTGATGTGCTAAACTAGGGGATGCGCTAAAATAGTAGTTTGATGCACTACATCGGCTGATGTATGTGCTAAAAGAAACTAAAACAAATCAAACTGAAATAAAATGTGCGAAATTCAAAAAATGAGAAAAAAGAGGAGGTTCATAGGTACATACCATAGGTCCATAGGCGGTCGAGCAATTGTGTTGACGCACATGCTCGAAACAATGAGTGTGGTAGGGGATTGACAGTTTTGCTCCAAGTGGCTCCAAATCACTCTCTCAAATTTCAAAACACAATATGCACAAATGAATTCAAAATCAACATTTTTAGCTTGTTAATAGAGTTATTAAAGGGATTTTAGTGGGATTTATTTAATTTCTTTTCAAATGGGCTTAATTCAAAATTCATAAGAGGGGCATTTTACACAATTATTTTTCGGGAGATAAATCGTTACTTCATCAAATCTTTATCAAATCATCAAATCATCACAAAAAATATATATATATATCCAAAAATATCCAAAAAAATAAAAATTCATCAATTTATCTCCCAAGGGAGGATATATCCATCATCACAACAAAATCCACATATGGGGCATACTGAAAAAATTTCGTTGGTACTAGCAACAACAACAAAAATTTCTTTGAAGCAATGCGTAAACACATCACTTCAAAGAGGGGAAAAATGTATACACCTAAAAATGGTCTGGATAATTTAATTAATTAAATACAACTTATTTGATTAATTAACCTTTAATTTCTCTACTATTAAATAAATAGAAATATTTATTTATATAGTTCACCTTTAATTCTTCTATCTTTATTATATCATTTCCTCTTAGTTAAATAAACAAATTTAATACTTTGTTTTATTTAATTATTGTTATCAAATTCTTCTATAATTATCTTCCATCTTAATCACATCATTTCATCTAAATTAAATAAACAAGTTTCATACTTTGTTTTATTTAATTATCATATTTCTTCCATATTTATTTAATAAACATAGACTTCTATAGTTTGTTTTATTGAATTAAATATCTTCCTTTCCTAAATTGAATAAATCTAAATATTCAATTGAAATATATTATACGGCTGTTTCCTCTTTTCACTCAATGTATGCACCTACCAAATTAGATATTTTATGTCTAATTTAATTAATCTCAACCTTCACTGGAAAATTTGGAGAAAAATTGGAGACAAATTTGTAGGCAATCTTCATCTTTTTCCATTGATTCTTCCTATCTTCTGGTTGAATGTTTTTGTGGGGATGAATCATATCCATCATCATCTCAGGCTTCTTCATTTTTCACCATTGAATCCTTCAAATCAAATCTAGACCTTTGCTTTGTTGTATCTTCACAAATGTGTTGTCGAGAATCTATAAATACAACTTCTTTCTACAAGAAATGGATCCCAACTTTGTACAAACTTACTCTACATAAATAACAATTAAGCAATCAAACCTTTTAGCAAATAGAAATATAAAATAGCATACCATTTAGTTTATAATCATGTCTTTCATCATAGATTGCTTTATAATATGGCTTCCATTATCATATCACAGCATATAGCTTTCATTATCAGCCATCAATATCATAGCTTTTACATCATATAGCTTGCATATCATTTAGCAATCATATAGTTTATCATTCTCATTCTTTAGATTGGCATTTTAACAGTCATAATGCTTACAAAATCTGAGAGCCCTGTGACTTAATAAATCTTTGGAGATAGAAAGTAATATGACACTTTCAATAGATTCTTGCTTGTGTGAGTAAAATATGCATAAATAATAATCAACACAATCAATAAGACATTATATCAATAGATCTAAACAAAGATTAATCTAATTTAAGCAAGAATCTACTGAAAGCATCATATTGCTTTAGTGCATTGACCCCCTGAAATGGCGCATTAACTTCATGAAATGGCACATCTATTGAGTTAGCGCATTGACCACCTATTTTAGCACATCCACTGATTTAGCGCATTAACTGCCTATTTTAGTGCATCCAAGTTAGAATGATGTAATTTTTCATTAATTCCCTGGTTTTGATGATTTTCAATCATGTCATCCTTTGAGTTGATGTTGATTGATGATCCTGATAGTTTAGAAAAAAAAAATCAAAAATCAAAATTTGGGGATTAATAATTGTTTTCTTGGTTGCAGGTACAAAACATGCTTGTCAAAGACAATTGTGAGAAAAAATTACACCAGTCAAAGACAAAAACTTGCAAATTACTAATAATGTTTGTAGGGATTTTAATTTGATTGTTGTTTTTCCTCTTATTAAGATAGTGAATCTAGATTAATTAATCAACTAGTTTGAACCCCATGTTTACTATTTTTCAAAAGGAATAGGCCTATGCTCTCCCCTTAACTAGGTGATCAGAATACTAGACTTGCTATCCTACTTTATTAACACCTTTAGAAGGCCTGTTGTAGTGGGAAAAAGTACTCACCCTACGGGAACGACCTGAGTGGGAACAACCAAAGCCAAGTTTTCTAACCCACTATAAAACAAAAGTGAATCTAGGGAAACCCACATTCACCAGAAGTGTGCAAGATAACCATCCCCAAAATCTTTTTTCTAGAGATTGGGAGGTCTCCTGAGGGAGTTTATCATTTACTGCTCCGAATGGATACCCTATCTATGAACTTTAAGTTAGTATCTCATGTGTCAGTTTATGAACACTTTTTATATCACGGTGCAAGGGGAGGGAAGAATATGCCCCCAAGACACTCACCATATAACTATCAAAGGCCCTAGCCAAAAGTGGAGGATTTGACTTTGGTTAAGACTCAGGAAAGGAAAAAACACGAGCGCCCTCTAGGGGGTGACAAGGTTGTGTGAGTTGACATAGTTGCAAGTTGTGGCATGTGATATTCTAAGTGACCTACTTGACAAATAGAAAAGTGCTTGAACTGTCTTTATTTGTGTCAAACCTGTGGAAATTGAAATAATCAAACCTGATTCTAGAATACTCACTACATGTTTAATACGTAGAATCTGAAACAACTATTTACAATCTGGATTTTGTGTGTGAAGTTATTTTTCAAAGGTATCATCCAATTAGATCATCAAACTCCAAAATTTTCAAGCAAAACACTTCTCCAAAATCTTCACTAGTTAGAAAATTACATCCTGGAATTAACCATTTTACTAAGAAAAACTAGAACAAATGGACAAAACTATGAATATACTGACAACTTCCAGTTTTAGTGCATTGAACCCAAACTTTAGTGCATCAAAGTAATAGTTTGGTGCATAGAAGCAACAGTCTAGCGCATTCAACCAATTTTCTAGTGCATAGACAAAATAGTACAATGCATTCAACTAGTCTTTTAGCACATCAAAACAAACTTTTAGTGCATCTATCAGGTCTTTTAGCACATCGGAAGACTATTATAGTGCATCTAGAAAATCAAAATCTAGAGAGTTGTTTTTAGTGTCTGTCAAACTTTTATCATCAAAATTCAGATTTTTCTCAAAATAGAAACTTTCCTAAAATCAAAACAGAGTCTTAAACCTACATAAAATAGACTTTAAAATTGAATTTTTTCAAATCAAACCAAGATATACCATCCAAAAGTGTCTCAATCAAACACATTCGATTAGTAAGTTAAGTTTCAGGATCAGTCATCCTAAATCAAAGAAACGAAGTTGTATAATAAAACTTATCAACTTAATCTAATCAATAGAATATATCATTCTATTTGAATTAAGTTAATATCCTTGACACTATACCAAAGCAAGATCAAAATTTTATTGAAAACAATAATGTTCATATGTCCATTTTAACAAGGTCACGAAGACTAAAATTCCAATAAAAGAAAATTAAAACTCAAACCACCATGGCTGAAATAGACAAGGATCAATTGAATGCTTCACTCAATAGATGAAAAACCTTCACCAATGACTCCAAGATGTACAAAGAAAAACCACAGAAAGAAACCAAACAATGAACATGAGACCTTCTTCACCAAAAACTACATCATCCAAGTTCAATGTCTTTGATTTTTTGCAAAATTTCAATAAGCCCAAGTCTAAGTCCTCAAACACAAATGATATTGAGCAATCCTATCATTTCATGCATTTATCTCCATCCACCATAAGCCAAAATAAACCTCAATATTCTTTCACTCAAGTTAACAATCCCATCCAATCATCTTCTTCTATCATATCTTCAACATCCAATGATTCATGTCAATCTCTCAATCCAAAGCATGCTAGCATAGACTCCCCTACACATCAAGATCAAAATATTCTTTCCACTCCATCCAATGATATCAAAATTCCACAAATTCTTCCAATCTTTGATCAAGATCCCTATTTCTCAAGAATCTTATGATGATCCCCTCCTTTCACTTTTCATCCAAAATAATTCCCTTCCATCTCAAGAGACAAGTATCCTTCCAAGTTCTTCTTCCACATCATCTAATCAATCCATACCATCTCATGATTCTATTGCATCACAAGATCATGATAGTTCTTCCATCCTATCTAATTATGTCTTACCAATTGATGAAGACATTCTTTCTACAAAATCTCATGATTTCCTTCCTCATCAAGATCGAGATATGCTTCCATTCAAGGATACCCTTTCATCCCATGAAGATGTTTATCCTTCTCATGATCAAGATATGCCTTACATACCACTTCATAATGACTCCATACTTAATAAAGGGAAATCTTCTTCCTCTCCTACACGTCATGATCCTTTTCCAAGTCAAGATCAAAACACCCCATCATCCCCATGTCAAGAGCCTATCACACCTATTCAAGCTATCCATGAACCCCACACCTATAAATTTGGATCCTCCACCTTTATCCATTTTGGTTTACTTCCAACACCTATCCTCTCATACATATCATATCCTCCCCAAAAGGGACTTGCATCTTGTTTCACAAACAATACATATCCCATTGGTAAACGAATGTGTCAAAGTATGAATTACAAAGGAAAAGGATTAGGCCTTCATCAACAAGGTATCCTAGAACCTCGTTTTGTTCAAAGAAACCCATATCACCACAGCCTTGATTATATGCCTAAGTGTCCTATTTCATCAAACCTTCCATCTATCCTAGGTCCTCATTCTAGTTCATCAAACAGTCCATCTATCCTAGGTCCTCATTCTAGTCCATCAAACCTTCCCTCTATCCTAGGTCCATATCTTATTTCTCAATAACAACAAAGGCACACATCCTTGATGCCCTTTCAAAATTCTACCCACATTAACTCATCCATAATACCTCCATATCATTCATCTCAATCCACCCCTCCCATTGCTCTTGGAAGCAATTTGGGTGCCAAATATCAAAATATTTTATATCGAAATCCACATGTATCAAAGGATCAACATGTCTCCTCAAAGAGACACGCAAAAATAAAAGAAAATTTGATCCAAAATAAAAAGAAAAATCTAAAAGGTCACAAAGGCCCATCAAAGCAAAAAGACAATTTTCAAAGACCACAAACGTCCATAAATCAAAAAGAAGAATATCAAAGGCCACAAAGGCCCACAATGCAAAAAATCAAAGTCAAAAGTCATGTGGACTCCTAAAAGTCTCATAGAAGTAATAAAATTTAAATAGTTCACCAAATTAAGTTTATCCTTACTTATCCTTAATTGGTCCAATGTGGTTTATTTATAGGATATTGTTCAAGGATGTGTGCCTTTGTTGTTCTTGACAAATAGGATATGGAACTAGGATAGGGGGAAGGTTTGATGGACTAGGATGAGGACCTAGGATAGATGGAATGTTTGATGAACTAGAATGAGGACCTAGGATAGATCAAGATCAAGATATGCTTCCATACAAGGATACCCTTTCATCCCATGAAGATGTTTATCCTACTCATGATCAAAATATGCCTTTCATACCACTTCATAATGATTAAATACTTAATAAAGGGAAAGCTACTTCCTCTCCTACATGTCATGATCCTTTTCCAAGTCAAGATCAAAACACCCCATCATCCCCATGTCAAGAGCCTATCACAACTATTCAAGCTATCCATGAACCCCACACCTATAAATTGGGATCCTCCACCTTTATCAATCTCCAAAGATTTATTAAGTCACAGGGCTCTCAGATTTTGTAAGCATTATAAAGAATGAGAATGATAAACTATATAATTGCTAAATGATATGTTAGCTATATGATGTAAAATTTATGATACTGATGGCTGATAATGAAAGTTATATGATGTGATATGATAATGGAAGCTATATTAAAATGCAATATATGATGAAATACATGATTATAAACTAAATGGTATGATATTTGCTATTTCTATTTGCTAAAATGTTTGATTGCTTAATTGATATTTCTGCAGAGTAAGTTTGCACAAATTTGGGATCCATTTCCTGTAGAAAGAAGTTGTATTTATAGATTCCCTGAAGTACATTTGTGAAGAGGCAGCAAAGCAAAGGTCTGGTTCTGGATAATTTAATTAATTAAATACAATTTATTTGATTAATTAAACTTTAACTCCTCTACTATTAAATAAATAGAAATATTTATTTATATAGTTCACTTCTAATTCTTCCATCTTTATCATATTATTTCATCTTAATTAAATAAATGAATTTAATAATTTTTTTATTTAATTATTGAATTCTTCTATAATTATCTTCCGTCTTAATCGCATCATTTCATCAAAATTAAATAAAAAAGTTTTATACTTTGCTTTATTTAATTATTATATTTCTTCCATATTTATTTAATAAACATAGACTTCTATAGTTTGTTTTATTAAATTAAATATCTTCTTTTCCTAAATTGAATAAATCTAAATATTCAATTAAAGTATGTTTCTATAGCTAATCATACCTACCTACCAAATTAGATATGAAATATCTAATTAATTCAACTCAAATCTTCACAGTTGAATTTGGAGACAAATTTGTAGGAAAACTTCTTCATCTTCTTCCATTGATTCTTCCTATCTTATGGATGATTATTTTTTTGGGGAGGAACAATCTCCATAATCATCTCAAGCTTCTGCATCTTTCACCATTCAATCCTTTAGATCAAATCCATTCCTTTTCTTTGTTGCCCCTTCACAAATGTTGTCAGGAATCTATAAATACAGCCTTTGTCTACATGAAAAAGATCCCAACTTTGTGCAAACTTACTCTACAGAAATAGCAATTAAGCAATCAAACATTTTAGAAAATAGCAATAGAAAATAGCATACCATTTAGTTTATAATCATGTCTTTCATCATAGATTTCATTTTAATATAGCTTACATTATCATATCACAGCATATAGCTTTCATTATCAGCCATCAGTATCATAGCTCTTTTACATGATATAGCTTGAATATCATTTAGCAATCATATAGTTTATCATTC
>VDFB02095190.1:0-18693 GCA_007258455.2 Sequoia sempervirens | reverse complement strand
AGCTATGTTGAGGTTAAAGATGGACTCATCCAGAAATTTTGAGATAAGAGGATTCTCAGCATAAATAGGTGCTTTTGCTAGTTGATCTGCGATGACCTATCCCTTGATTTCTTTTCTTTCCACATACTCAATGTCATATTTTGATAATATCATTACCCATTTTTCCATTTTGCCTGTAAGCATTTCCTTTTATAAGAGATACTTGAGGGGATAATTTTTGGCGATGAGCTTTATCTTGTGTGCCAACATGTAATGTCTGAATTTTTTGGATGCAAACACTACTGCGAGTCAAGCTTTCTCGATGAATGAGTAATTTAGCTCATGACCGACCATTGTTCAGCTGATATAGTAGATAGCCCTCTCAATTCCATTTTGATCATGTTGAGCCAAGAGAGCTCCAAGGGTTATTGTTGTTTCTGACACATAAGATCAATGGCTTTCTCGAGATAGGTGGCATTAAAACTGGTGGTGTCAGTAGATATTCCTTTATTTTGTTGAATGCCTCTTCGAATTTTGTATCCCATTTGTATGCTACCCCCTTGTGGAGTAGGTGAGAATATGGGTTCTACTTATCTGCTAGTTGTGCTATGAACCTTCTAATGGCTTGGAGCCTACCTTGGAGACCTCTTAGTTGTTTCAATGTCTTTGGTGCCTCCATCTCAAGGATTGCTTTTAGTTTTGCAGGATCCACCTCAATACCCCTGATGGAGATTATGTATCCTAGTAATTTGCCTGATTGTATGCTGAAGACACACTTCTTAGCATTTAGTCTAACTTTATATTCCTCTAATTTGTCAATGTAGCACTTAGGATTGCTATATGATATTTTCTCTTTCTTGACTTAGCTAGGATGTCATCAACATAGTCTTCGACTATTTTGTGAATCATGTCATGGAAGATCAATGTCATGGCCCTTAGATATGTTACTCCTGCATTCTTTAGGCTGAATGGCATCATGTTCTAGTAGTAGGTACCCCAAGGACAAGTAAAATTTGTCTTATGTTAGTCTTCTTTTGCTATCATAATCTGGTTGTATCCTGAAAATCTATCCATTAGTGATAGCATCTCATGCCCTGCTGTCATGTCCACTATCATATCGATATTGGGAAGTGGAAAGTCATCCTTGGGACATGCTTTGTTCAAATCTCTGAAATCCATATAGATTCTGATGGCTCCATCAGGTTTTGAAATAGGTACCAAATTAGACACCAATTCTGGGTAATCAATTGGTCGGATAAATCCTGCATCTAGCAACTTTTTGAGCTCCATTTTGACCAACAAGGCATTTTGAGGATGCATTTTTCAGAGTTTTTGTCTAACAAGTTTTTCATCTAGATACACCGCTAAGTGATGGACCATAGTTTTTGGGTCAAGCCCTAGCATGTCAACATAACTCCATGTGAAGTTTATTTGATTCTCCCTTAGAAATGCTGCTAGGAGTTCTTGCTCTTCTAACAATAGTGATTCCACGTAAAATGTGATATGCAAAGTCTCTTCTATTCCTAGGTTGACAGGATTCCACTTTTCAGCCAAAACTGTGGATTTCTCCTGATGAATAGCCCTTAAAGGAAGATTGAATCCTTCATCCTCGGGTGCCTTAGAGAGGTTTTCACTGTTAGATGCAGCCTTTCTTTTTACTATTTTCTTGCCAGAGAGTGCCATAGTGTGGTTTTCACTCAAGGACTTGGATATGATTCTTAGTTTCTCAATTTTGCAACTGAATGATTTAATCGTTTCCCCGTAATAATCCTATGTGTCTAATTCCATTATAAACCCTACCTTATGATCCCCATCTAGAATGTTATCCCTCAATTGCATGAATTTTGAGAGGGCCTCATCATTTTTGAATGTATCAAGAACTGGTGGTCCTCGTTGGTCATAGTCGATCAGATGGGGGTACATTAAATGGATCTCATGGTTTTGATGATCAGATTCGAAGGAGAGGGTACTAATCATACACAGAGTAGTATCTTCAAATAACCTAGGGAGAGTGGATATGATATCTTCATCATCGCTACTAATATAGGGCTCAGTTATGAAGTTATGTGTGTTGCTACCCGTGCCTATTGGTGAGTGAACTTGTACTAGCACTAGCTAAGGAGAGGCATTGGCAGCTCTAACCGGAGGACTTTGGCCACGTATCGTTATGCTCAAAGGAATACATCCAAGGCTAAGATTTGTTATCGGTCATGTCTCTGGCATGATAGGTATTATAAGGCCATTGTCATTTTATCCCAATCGTTGATTTCTATTGTAACCCATTGCAAGCATCATTTAGAAACCTTTGCTTCTTTCATCTATTGGTAAATTAACAGTTGGTCTATCATCTTTGTATAGCATATGCAATGGATCTATCTCCGTGTCCTCTTGGCCAAGATCTCCCCAGCTTGTGAATTTAGGATAATCTTTAGGAGACGCTTGCGATGTGGAAGCTTGATTTTGTTGTGGGTGTCCTCGTGATCTAGGAGATTGTGGTAACTCTCCTATCACAAAAGCATTGTTAGGGAACCTGTAGCTTCCACAACTGTCTTCTTGTATAATGAGCTTGATGTTAGAGATGGTAGGAATGGTGGGTGTCTCTGTCGTAGAGGTGGATGCGAGGGTGGCAGGGTCAATGTATGATTTAGATGGGCCCTCATCATTCTTTGGCACTTGGGGGATTTTGTAGTACTTGGCCTCAAGATTTTTTTAATATGAAAACGGCTCGGGATCCCCATGAATGATAACCTATTGTCCATTATGTGTAAATTTCACACATTGGTGGAAGGTTGATGCTACAACTTTCATTGCATGGATCCATGGGCATCCAAGGAGGATATTATATGGCAAGTCGAGATCCAAGACCTGACAAGTGGTTTCCATGATGGTAGGCCCTACTTGAATGGGGAGTTTAATCGCACCCTGAGACAATCTTTCTTGGTCATCATATGCTCTTATAGTGATACCTTTACCTTTGTCAATGGAATCCTCTGCTATCTTCAACTGCTTGATGAGGCTAGGAGAACAGATGTTAAAACCTGCACCTCCATCCACCAAGACCCTTTTAATTTTGCTCTTGTTCACATTGGCTTCTAGGTGAAGTTTACGGTTGTGAGATGGTTGGGTGGGGAAACCCTATTCGGAGAATGTAAGAAGATTAGGCATAATGATATTTCCAACCATAGCTTGGAATTGTTTCGCATCAATATTTGCGGGAATGATGGATGAGGCTAATGCTTGCTCAAGGATCTTCTTATGTGCTGATGAGGTCCCCATACTGTTGACATTGGAGAAACTTTTTGGCATGATCATGTGCTTCTCATTCCATTATGGGCCAATAATACCCCATCCTCAATAGTTTCTTAGCTATGGTTATTCCACTCGTGTGTAAACCATAGATACCATTATGTACTTTGGTTAGAGCGGTTAATGCCTCATCAACGTTTAAGCAGTGTAGTAAGGTACCTTCTATTCTTCTACAGTACATGGTATCACCTAGGATGACAAATCTAGATGCCTATTTTACAAAGGTTCATTTTATGTTTGAGGGTAGGTTAGCGGGTATGGCTCCTATGTGAAGATACGTGTAGATGTCATGATACCAAGGATCTCTAGGACCAACGATTTCACACACATATTCTAATTTTGGTACCTCGAGTGCTGGAACAAGAAGCTGCTTAATCATAAATTCATATTTTTAAGTGTTGTGAGGGATATCCAATAGAGATGCTATTGTCACTATAGCATTTGTTGCTCTGTTGTTGCTTCTAGGAATTTTCTCAAATGTTATTTCAATGAAGGAATCTTTAAGGGTCTCCACCAATTTCTTGTATGGAGTGAGCTTGTCATCCGTAGCCTAATATTCATTATTGAATTGATTTATAATCAACTGAGAGTCTCCATACACTTTTAGAGAGATGATGTTCCATTGCACTGCTATCCTGAGACCTATAGTCAAAGCCTCATATTCTGCGATGATGTTGCAAGCAAATTCCAGTTTGTATGACCTTGGTATGCAATCCCCTTGTGGGGTTATGAAGAAGATACCTACTCTTGATCCATGAGCTGTCGAAGTATAGTTTCTAGTGATCATCAACGTTGAGGTTAAAAATGGATTCATCTGGAAACTTTGAGATAAGAGGATTTTCTTAATAAATAGGTGCTTCTACCAATTGATCCACAATGACTTGACCCTTGATTTCCTTTCTCTCCACATACTCTGTCATATTTTAATAGTATCATTAAACATTTTTCCATTCTTTCGGTGAGCATTGCCTTTGATAGTAGATACTTGAGGGGATCAATTTTGGCGATGAGCTTTATCTTGTGTGTCAACATGTAATGCCTGAATTTTTGAGATGCAAACACTACTGTGAGACATGCTTTCTCGATAAATGAATAGTTTAACTCATACCTAACCATTGTCCTGCTAATATAGTAAATATCCCTTTTTGTTCCATTTTCATCATGTTGAGCTAGGAGAGGGCCAAGGGCTGCTGATGTTCCTGATACATAGAAGATCAATGGTTTCTTTGGGATAGGTGGCATTAAGACCAGTGGTGTCAATAGGTATTCCTTGATTTCATTAAATGACTCTTCACATTTCTTATCCCATTTGTATGCTACTCCCTAGTCGAGTAGGTGAGAATATGGATTTTGTTTGTCTGCTAACTATGCTATGAACCTTTTAATGGACTAGAGTCTGCCTTGGAGGCCTCTCAAATTTTTTAGTTTCTTTGGTGCTTCCATTTTGAGGATTGCTTTCACTTTTTTTGGATCCACTTCAATACCCCTCATCGATACTATATATCCTAGCAGTTTACCTGATTGTACGCTGAAGACACACTTCTTTGGCTTTAGTCTTACTTTGTATTCTTCCAATCTGTCAAAGATGGCACTCAAGGTCACTATGTGATCTTGTCTTTTTTTGGACTTAGCTAGGATGTCATCAACATAGTCCTCAACTTTTTAATGGATCATATCATGGAAGATCAATGTCATAGCCCTTTGATACACTGCTCCTACATTCTTTAGGCTGAATCGAATCATGTTCCAGCAATAAGTCCCCCATGGACAAGTGAATGTTGTTTTATTTTGATCCTCTTTTGTTATTATGATCTGGTTGTATCCTGAAAATCCATCCATTAACAATACCATCTTGTGTCCCAGTGTCATGTCAATATTGGGAAGTGGGAAGTCATCTTTTGGGCATGCCTTGTTCAAATCACTGAAGTCTGTGCATATTCGAATGGCTCCATTAGGTTTTGAAATAAGTACCCAGTTTGATACCCATTTTGGATAATCTATGGGTCGGATGAATCCTGCATCTAACAACATTTTGAGCTCCATTTTGACCAATAGGGTGATTTGAGGGTGCATTTTCCAAAGCTTTTATCTGATAGGCTTTGCGTTTGGATATACTACCAAGTCGTGGACTATGGTTTCTAGGTCAAGACCTGGAATATCAGTATAACTCCATGCAAATTGTATTTGTCTTTCTTTTAGGAATGCTGCTAGGAGTTCTTGCTCTTCTGATAATAGTGATTCTGCATAGAATGTGATCTGTGAGGTCTCCTCTATTCCTAGGTTGACAGGATTACATTTTTCTACCAATACTACTGACTTTTCCTAATGAATAGCTATTAAAGGAAGATTGAATACCCCATCCTTAGGTGCCTCAGATAGGTTTTCATCATTGGATGTGTCCTTTTTTTTTACTCTTTTCTTGTTAGAGAGTGCCATAGTGTGGTTTTCACTCAAGGACTTGGATATGATTCTTAGTTTCTCACTTTTGCAGCTGAAGGATTCAATCATTTCCTCATAATAGGCATGTGTGTCCAACTCCATTATAAACCCTTCTTTATGATCTCCATCTGGAATGTTATCCCTCAATCCCTTGAATTCTGAGAGTTCCTCATCATTTTTGAATGTATCAAGAATTGGTGGTCCTTATTGGTCGTAGTCGATGAGTTAGGCATATATTAAGTAGATTTCATGGTCTTGGTGGTTTGGTTCAAAGGATAGGGTGCTAATCATACATAGGGTGGTGTCCTCAAATAACCTAGGTAGATCGGTCATGGTATCTTCATCATCACTAATACTGTAGACATCGGTTATATGAAAGGTATAGTTGTCTAGGACATGGCCTGTAGATACTGGTAATCATAGTTTTGCTGTTGTTGGCTGACAAGGTTTATTAACCACTCTAACTAGAGGACTTCGGCCATGTATGGTTATACTCAAAGGGGTACATCCAAGGCCAAGATTTGTTATTGGTCATGTCTCTAGAATGATAGGTATTATGAGCCCATTGTCAGTTTTTCCAAGTCTTTGGTTTCTGTCATAGCCTATTGCAAGCATCATTTGAAAACCCTTGCTTCTATCATCCATTAGTGATTCAGGTGTTGGTCTTTCATCCTAATAAAGAATATGTGATGGATCTTCCTCAATAACTTCTCATCCAAGATCTCCCCATCTTGTGAAGGTGGGATAGTTTTCAAGAGGCGTTTGGGATGTGGAAGCTTCATTTCTTTGCAAACATCCCCCTGATCTAGAATATTGTGGTAACTCTCCTACCACAAAAGCATTGTTAGTGAGCTTGTAGCTTCCACAACCATCATCCTAGATGATAAGCTTGGTGTCAGAGATGGTGGGGATGGTAGGAGTGGTGGGTGTCTTTGTCACATAAGTGGATGTGAGGGTGGAGGGGTTGATGTATTGTGTGGATGGGCCCTCATCATTTTTTGGTACTTGGTGGATTTTGTAATATTTTGCTTCAAGATTTTCACAGTATGAAAAAGGTTTAGGATCTCCATGGATGGTAACTTCTTGTTCGTTATGTGTAAATTTCACACATTGGTGGAAGGTTGATGCTACTGCCTTCATCGCATGAATCCATGGACATCCTAGGAGAATGTTATATGGAAAATCAAGGTCCAAGACCTGACAAGTTGTTTCCATGAGAGTTGACCCTACATGGATAGGGAGTTTAATCCTACCTTGAGACAATCTTTCTTGATCGTCATATGCTCTTATCGTGATTCCTTTCCCTTTGTCAATGGAATCTTCTGATATTTTCAATTGCTTGATGAGGCCAGGAGAATAGATATTCAAACCCACACCTCCATCCACCAGGACCCTTTTGATTTTTCTCTTATTTACTATAGCTTTCAAGTGAAGTGCATGGTTGTGAGATGGTTAGGTAGGGAAATCTTGGTCAGAGAATGTAATAAGATTAGGCATTATGATATTTCTGACCATAGCTTGGAATTTCTCTACATCAAGATTTGTGGAGATAGTTGATGAGGCTAATCCTTCCTCAAGGATCTTTTTATGAGTTGATGATATTTTTAACAACTCCATGATGGAGATGTGTGCTGGCATTCTTTTAAGTTGGTCTACAACATTGTAACCATGTGGAACAGATCTAGATGAAGGGACTCTATTTGGTTGGGATGATCCTATGATGGTGACTTTACCACATCTTGTGGTGACTCTATAATCTTCGGCATGGGCACCCTTGATGGAAATGACCATGCAGTCTTCATTTAGGGAGGCAATGACTGATTCATAAATATGATTTACACTACCATTCCCTTTGTTGTCATGATTCGGCATTGGATATGGCTTTTATTTTTTGCACTTATTAGTATCATCTTTGGAAAGCAACTTGCAATGTTGCATTGTATTGACTTGATGTGGTGGAAGTTGGTGGTGGTGGATTCGGAATGGCATTTGTGGTAGTGGTGAATGGTGATGTTGTGTTGATTATTTGATTAGTGGATGGTATTGTTGATGTGGTGGTTTGACTGATAAGTGGCATTGTTGATGGGATTGGTCCTTGAGAGACCATGTTTTGCAATGTTAGGGGGGTGTTTGATGATGTTGTAATTGCTTGTGCATTTGTCATTTGTTATTGTGATGTCAATGACAAATTTTGAGCATTTGGCATAATGCTTTGATTCATGCTTGGGATGTTGGTTTGGTTGATAGTTGGTAGGGGGAAGCCCTAAGCCAAGAAATGGTGTGGATAATAATGGAAATGGTGGAAGAGGTGGAAAGGTGGGGGTGTGAGTTCTTGCAAAAATGTTGTGGTGTCAAAGATGCCCCCTGGTCTGAACATGTCTCCTTCCTCTTGCGAATTTGTGAGGAGAGAAGTTTGAGGTGTTGTGCAAAAAAATGTTGATGAAGGATAATGATGGAAAGTGAGAGGAACATTCATATGTAATGGGTTTTCGAGTATGGTTTGTTCCAAGGTGGTATTTGCATCCATGTTTTGACTATTAACAAGGGGGTGTGTTTGAATAGGATTGATAAATGCATTTCCCTTATTAACGTTAGGTTGGGCTGGAGCAAGAGATGTCATGATTTTCGGAATGTTTTGAGTGATATTCTGCGATGGGGGTGTGGATGGAATGGTGGATGTGATTGGAGGAAATATGTCTCCACTATGGTGCTCATGTCAAAATTTGAAGGAAATTTTGCCCCTTGCTTTGCTAGTTCAAGCATGTATAATGAAGGGTTAAGCCTCATCATGATATTGACAATCTTATCATTTTCTGGATTTTGAAGCATTTCAATTATTTCATCATGAGACATCCCAAAGGGTAGGTCCTCTCCTTGGGCTTCTTCTTGTGGTTTTTACAATGATGTTGGATGGTTAATTGTGAGATTTCCAATCCCAATGAGATTCATTTCAGTAGTGTTTTGACTTAAATCACTTGAAGCAGGTGTTTCTTTGTTGGCTTCCATGCTCTTCTTGTATTGAGATCTAGTTTGAACCATAAAAACGGAACAATTTTTTAAGAATGGAAGATGAATCTCTTGGTTCTTTGAATTGATCTTTATTTCATGCCTCAAAGTGGAAACTTCTAGGATAACTTGAGGATTGAAAGGTGATATGATGATGATGTAAGGGATGGATGATGTGGATGTTATGATCTTTTGATAAATCTTGAAGGAGATACTAGGCTTTTGGGACTTTCAGATATGTTGTAGATTTTGATTTTGGGATTTTTCCTTGATTGATTTTGATTTTGATTTGGATCTTTGAACAAATAGACCCTAGGATGTTTGGATGATTATATAAGGGATAGATTTGATCAATGGATGATAATTTGAATATGTGCGGGAAGAAGGATACATCAATTCACACCTATCCAAACAAGATGATAGCTTCACTAAGCATATGCAGAAGGATTCATCTACATATACTAAGTTAAACAAGATGATTTTTATAACTTTGACTAAGCATATTCAAAAGGATGCATCTACACATACCTAGCCAAACGTGATTTTGATAAAGTTTTCAAGGATTTAGTCTCAATGATTTTGATGATTTTTTATTTTTCCAAAAAGCCTAGTATTAAGGATGATTTCAAGATTTTCGAAAAGGTGATTGTGAGATGTTCATTTTGATGTTTTGAAGGATTGATGTAAAATATTTTGATTTGCTTTGATCCTAAGATGAACCTAAAAAAGACACTTTATTTTCCTAGACCTAGGTATTGAAGAACAAGCTTTTCTCTAAACAAGATGTTCAAACTCTCTGAAAAGATTTGGTTTTTGGTGGAAATAGAATGAATATAAACTAGGATTGTTCCTTGAATCCTTCTTGTAAAATTTAAAATGCAGTCTTTGTCTGACTTTGTATAACATAGAGAGACGTTCTTGATGGGCTATCAAACTAAGGGATTTCACCTTTGGTTTCTTAATCTTGACTTTGCATGAAATCATTGGAGACACATGTGTGGGGTCCAATTGTCTTTAACCTTTGATTAATGGACTCTTTTTACCACAAACACACTCTTGATTAGATTTCAAAATGAATGTCTGATGTCTCAACTTTGTCTTATTTCACATGGTATATTATGTGAAACTTTGATGAATTTAAGGAAAGGGTACCTATTGTTTAACTTCTGAGAATTGATGGACTTTCACTTTGACAGATTAATTTTGGCTGACACCAGATCAGATATAGAATTTGACCCACGATTTCTTTACAAACTTGTTGGATGGACCTGCTAATGCTGGCAACAAGGTTCTTAATGACACAACAACATCGTGAGACATGGCACTCCTTAGAAAGATCCAAAGAAGTTCAATACTCAAAGGATTTAACTAATCCTACTAGGGCCATTATATGTTTTAATGAGTACCCCTCATTTGAAAGACATTGTATGGCTAAGGCCTACATACCAAGGAGAGGACTTGATATTTATTCTTATCCACTGGTATATCACATCTAATGAAAAACTAGGCCTGAAATACCTTGAGTTATCCCCTTTCTGGATGTCTCTGCAGGCCCCTCTAAAGGTAAACAATAGTGAGCAAGCACATTCGTGGTTCGATCGACCTTCATTTAGAAACAAAGGGAGAACGCACGCAATATACCTAACTCACACTTGCAAAGTGTTTTGTTCAATTTTAATCCCAAATCAAAGTGTGGAGGTAATATTTTATGCAACATAATGTCATAAAAAAGACTTTTGGTTCTCAAGATCGCTGTGAAGCACGAGAGAAGTGCATATGCCTTTTTAGATGAGATTACTTTGAATAAGAGATTACAAAACACAAAAAACACATGTTCATTTTAAGCCTCAAAGCAATGATGAACTCGTTTTAAAGCACCAAACAAAATATGAGTTAGCCTAAAATAGAAAATTAAGGCATATGACAAACCCGCCAAGCATTTTGAAATGTTTGTTTTAAAAACCAAAGGTGAGTTATCATGAAACAAAAAATTAAAGTAGGTGATGGAAGATCAAATCATTTAAGAACTCTTTTTTAGGTTTTAATTTTGATGCTTGAATCTTTAATTCTAATTTTGTCTTCATTTTTGGTCCAACTCCAATGTTTGATTTCAACCTTCACCTTCGTTGTCCTTCATTACCCTTCATTTGTACCTCCTTCGTTAGTCTTTGTACCTTTTCCTTGTACCTTCTTTTTCCTTTCATTAGCCTATTAAACAAAAAGACAATCAGGTGAGATTTAAAACATTAAATTCATTTTGATCAAAGAAAAACATGATTTCTATTTGAAAGAACAAATGATTTGGATGAACATAATGAAAAAAGCATTTATAAGTGGGCCATATATCAATTTCATGAAGAAAGCACCATACTTCTTAGATTCACTTTTTCCTCCACCAAAGTTTTCTCTACTTACTCTACGTCACTAGAGGCATTGAGTCAATAAGTCAAAACACAACGAATAAATATTTCAATAACATCATCATAGGCTCAAATATTTACTAATAATAAATGTGATAATATAAATTTATGACATTTATTAGAAGATCAATAAATTGTAAGTATAATGACTCAATATAAGAAGATATTGAATGCACTAATGAAGCCTTCCTCTGTTCGAACACCTCGCAGGAGTAAAGCTACAGAAATATTTCAAATCACAAGCAGTTAGTTGTACAAAGAATACATAGGAAAAGTGATACACAGCCACTTGGACATAAAGCATTTATAAATATAGTTAGAGCTCTAACATTGGCATTGGTGATAGGCAAGTCGATAGCAAGAAAGATTTCTTTTTATCATCTATGCACTGAAGGATTCAATTCTCTCTAAATCTTAGATTAGTCACTAAACACTGTCCAACAGTGAATGCCTTTCCAACAATAAAACAACTCTATGCTTTGCTTAAAACTGCTAATAAAGAGGAAATAGTTAATGCAGCAAAGTGTGAGGCAGGATGCATGTGGCAGACTGAAATGCTTTTAGTGAAGTAGCTGTAAACTTGCTACACATTCATAGATAGTGAGTCTCTTCCAACTTTAGTGGCGCTCTTCTAAAACAGGAGACCACATTCAAAACATCTTGGATCTTAAATTGACATCCATGTGCATCAACTCCCAATGGCTTGTTTATAGTAGTAGGCGTAATGTATAGGTTGTGACAGATTTCGTAATCAAGTTGTGAAGAAAAAACAAATCAATATTAGGCATGATGCTTTGAATTCATTGTCAGTCTCTCCATGTCATATAAAAGCAAATGTTAAAATTTTAAAGTGTTGATCATCAAATACTCAGGCCGATTCCTTGCTACACAAACCAGTCATATCAAGAATTAACATGACATGACCAAGCATCAATAGCTTAAGAAAAAGAAAGATACTCTATTCTTGCTGATCTTCAAAGGTACTATAGCAGATTTTCAGAAAATGACTAAATGCATTGAGCATTTAAAGCTTTCCCAGCTATCATTTGTTCTCACAAATTTCCATCTATACGCCTTTGAAAAAAATAGAAGTTTCTTTCAGACGAATGCTCTAAAATAGAAAAGACAGATCAATGTGAGGAAAAACAAACAGAAATAAAAAGAAAAAATGACCGTAACTATACCAATGCCAGTATATATATATATATATAGTTTCAAAATGAATTTAAGGAAATAGTGGATGATGCTTTAAATAGTGATATTAAATGTTGAAGGGTGTGTTTTAAATTCTTTATATGGATGACATTTCCTCATGAGATTCCTTCTTTTTTTTATTTCTTTTAAATACAAAGTCAGCTTCATATAATGACAGAACTTTGAAAAATTTCAAGGTATTATGAAAGATATTGGTCATGAATACCTAGAAAACAAGGAATCCACACATGCTCTATCTTGCTTTAAAGAAATGACAATCAACTTTTAAGAAAAAGCAGGGAAATGTGCATCTACCCTTTTATCCTCGTATTGAAGAAAATATAGACAAACAGATATATTAGAAGCCTTGAAGAAATAAAAATGCCAAGAGTATAAATTCTCTGAACTCCATATGAAAAGAAATTTTTTGAATCATATAAGGAAAATAAGAATGAAATGCATTGATTCTGCCCTCCTTCTAGCGCCACATGTAAGCATCCTTTAAAATCTGCAAATACTAAACCTCAAGCATGGGTTAATATTTTGCAAAATCTATCAAAATGCCCCTATGAAATAATGCAAAATGCTCTCTAACATGATAACAAGACAAACTCAACTGAAATCATAAGAAATCCATAATGCATACCTATTTCATAGTGGATTGGTGTCAAATGTGCAAATGACGCTTTCCCAATCCTTGCTAAAACTCAAGTGATGAAGTGCAATGATAATGAAGAGAAAAATTAGTTCTCAAACCAAGAGAGTAACTTTGCATAAGATTCTCGATGCCTTTGATGAAGAATGAGGTCCTTATTTATAGATTTTTTTGATGAGAGATTGGCCAAATGGGTGAATGTGGGACTAAATGTAGACCAATGAAAGGAGGCCACTTGTCAAGTTGTGATAGGCTAAAGGTTGTGCAAGATTTGGGAAATGTGCCCAAGAGAGGGAGTTTCAAATTTGAATTTGTGTAATAAATTTTGAGAGGGGGACAAGAAAATGAGAAATAAATGCAATGTTGGAGGGGACAAGTCAACTTGTCCTCATTTTCAAATTTGAAGGAATATTCTGTTTTATGCCAAGTTGATGGAAAATAAGGGTTTTAATAAATCAATAAATTGATTTAAGTGGAGATATCTAGAGGATTTGATGGGTGATTAGGTTAGGCTAATTGGATTTAGATTAGCCTAATGATGATTAGGATGAGTTTGACTTTTATGACTTAAATATTTGATTTATTTAAATAAGAAAAGGATGAAATATGCATTTGGAGATTTGATTAAATAAAGTTTAGTTTATTTAATTAAAGGGATGATGTGTCGATAGGAGCAACTCACCCCATTTTACTATCGGTTAGAGGAGTCAATGATGCAATACAAGGCTTGATTGGTAGAAAAAAAGTTTTCCTAGGTTTGCTTATTGAAATGCAATTTGTTTTTAAAAAAAGTTTATTTAAAAGTTTAATTTCAAAACTTTATTATTAAAAATAATAAAGAAAGTTATTGATATGTTTTTGTTTTTGAAAAAAATAATTGAAATAAAGAAAAATAGAAATTTTTTTTTATTTTAAAAAACTTTAAAAGCGTTTCATTTAAAAGAACTTAATGAAAAAAAGATACTAAATTTTATTTATTTGTTGAAAAACATTTTAAAAAATAAAAAAAATAAAAAATGGGGCATGTGTGGTAAGATGGGTGTTGCCCCTTGCGACAACCAATGGTCGGGCACATGAGAGATGTCCCTGTCATACTTGGTGGGAAGTTTGGTAGGTACGGTCGTGCACATGAGAGATGTCCCTGTCATAGTTGGTGGGAAGTTTGGCGGACAGTACCTACCGCAAGTTTGCAATAATTACATTTCTTTTATTTAAACATTTTGATTTATAAATAGATACTACATTTTTTTTTGAAATTTTATTTTTAAAAATGGAATTACGAAAAAAAAAAATTAATAAAAAATCCTACCTGTGTAGGTAGGGTTGTACAACCCACTTGCTAATTTTATTGCCTCTAAAAGAATTTTTTTCCAAATTCAATGATTTGGTGGTCAATCTTAGGGTCTTTGACCCTTTTGGATGTGATGGTGATGTTCCTTTTGGCTGAAAATGATAAAAAATGTGGCTACCTCCTAGATTTGGCAACAATCTTCAATCTTCAAACCCTTGCAGATTTGCCTCGAATGTCCAACTGGGACGAAACAAAAAGAAATTTTGACTTTCTCAGACACTGTGTACATAATAATGAGCTCATATCTTATGCAGCAAGCTCCCAAAGTTCTCATAGCCAAGAAAGAAATCCCCAAAATCTAGTATTTCTATCAAGAAAGAAATCCCCAAAATCTAGTATTTCTATCACACCTTTCTGATTCTCTAGATTATTCAAAGATACAAGAGAAGAGCATACTCAATGCTTCAAGAAAATACAAGAACTCTTATCCACAAAAAATAAACAATTTTTCTCCTCTTTGTGAATGTGTAGGTTTTGAATGTTGTAAAGTTGTCAAAGTTGTAGAAAAAGTTGCCATATTTGTTGTCAATCCACAAAATCTCACCTATAGACATTTTTTCTAATTGTCCCTTATTGAAACCTAGACCAAACAAAAGCTATAAAATGACACCACAGGATCCCAAAAGCTAAGTAAAACCTCCGCACATAGACCCATTCACCTATGGGAAAATGAGTCAAGGCAACCTTTTGAAACTATATTTTTGTGATACGTACACATCATCCTTCCATTTAGAGATCTATAGGAAATTTCTTGTTTATGTTTCTATTATGTTTTAAATTAATGATTCAAGTTTGAATGGACATAATTGAGTTGATTTACTATTTTTAATTTTTCTCCTAAAAGTGCTACTGAGGCTAATAACCTTGTCCTCAATCATAAGGAAACCAACATATTCCTTTATTGAGTTGACTCCACTAAGGATTGTAAGTCAATTATTTGTGGATATATTTTTTCCTAATGAAATAAAGCGAGAAATGTTCATCACCCCCATTTTCAACATTTCAAATTGGTGAACCTATTTTTTATGTTTCATACTTAATTTATCTTTCCTTCTATGCTCCACCTCCTTTTTTTGTTGTTTTATTTTGTGCATAGACTTGTCTAAATTAGAATATTCCTCTAGCTGCCTTTAACATTGACCTCCCCATCGTGTAGCTTGCTTGCTTCCCTTATCTTTGCAATTTGTATTATGCACCTTTTCTTAATTTGAATCTACTATATCCTTTTACCAAACATGACTCCTTGTTCAATCTACATTAAAAATTTATTGGACTTTGCAGTTTCAATTTTCTTATTAAATTTCTTTCACCCTTCCACAAGAAGAAATTCCCAACACTCTTTCTCCTTGGAAGACTCTTCTTCCTCAATGTGAAAACCCCTATTTTTCCATCCCCATTTGCAATGTTTTATTTTATTGAAAGTTATGTTCTTCCTCCTATTCATTGCACCATCTCTTCTATAGCCATTTTATCTCTTCAACTCCTCTTCCGTATTTCCATTTTGTTGTTTTCATATCTTCTACTAGCGTTGGCTTCTATTCAAATTCTTTTTAATGACTTCCATTTTACTCCTTTTAAATTCTATTCTTCAAAAGGTGTGATTATTTATTTTCCCCAACACATCCTTTGGGTGCAAGGATAAATAATATATTGATGAAGACAAAGATACATTGCGTCCACAATCAAAATTTGAATATTAAAAAATGAAGCTATCTATGGACTCAAAAAATTTACAAATGCATCGATACAAGAAAATAAAGTTGAAAATTGAATAATGAATTTTTTCAACCAATGCCAATAATGTCATTTGGTCCCTACCAAAATTGACCACTGAACCAAAATTAAACATCACACTCCAAAATGAATTCCAAAACAACTCAAGATGTAACATTTTATTTTGATGGGCACCGCTTATTCCTCAAATGCTCTTGCATCAACCTTAAACTTAGCTTGCTATAAGGTAGTGCCAATTGTTGAATCACCTTAACCAATTCTAGATCAATGTGAATCCCTTCTTTCATAATCTATCTGAGTAAATTCCCCTTTATGACACCAAAAATGGACTTCTTCAAATTTAGATAAATACCTTTTTGAATACATCTTTATAAAATACACTCTAAATGATACGAATGTGCTTTACATTTCCTTGAAAATATTTTTAAGTCATATAAAAAGATAAAAATGATCTTATTTAGAAAATATATAAAGGAAAGATCCATTGGCCTCTGAAAAGGTACATGTGTTCATCAATCTAAAAGGAATTATATTCTAGGAAAAGTACCCCACAATGTGATGAATGTAGTTTTATGTTGGTCATCCGAATTAACAATAACCTGATTATAACTTAATAAGTCATTGACATTGACATCATTTCACATATTGAGACGATTTGTAGAATCTAGTCCATATTCAAAATTGGATAACTATCCATAATGGAAGCTTAATTTAAATTATGAAAATCAACACAAATTCTTATTTCACCGTTTTTCTTCTTCACAATAATGATATTAGCAACCCATGTAGAATGATGAATACGATAGGTAATCTTGTCTTTGGGAATTTTATCCAATTTTGTACAAAAATAGCATCAACCACCTTTGGATTGAATTCTCTTTGCTTCTATTTGTATGGAGTGGATCTAGGTTTCAAAGAAATATGGTAATTGAACTCACCATCCATAAAATCCTTGAGATCATTGTAACACCATATGAACACATCTTTGTATTATTTAAATAAATCAATGAGGTTTAATCTCTCCTTTATAGAATAAAATTTACCAATAATAATTATTTTAGGGTCACTCTCAAAACCAACAATAAATTTTATATTCTCAAGAGAAGTATCAATATGTTCATCAAATTTTCTTTTTACACTACAATCTTGTTGGTTGAACAACTGCTCTAATGAAATTAGACCCTTCGTAATGGTATTTTCTTCTAATTATAGCACTTCATGGCTTCCATACATATTTTCTATTGTATTCCTTTTCTTTGAAGCTTGAGGAGCTTCAAATATAAAAATTTAAAAAGTACCATTTTCCTCAAGGAAAGAAATGATATGTTTGTCATCATTGAAGACCTACCAATTTTGATCATTCTAGCACACTTGGTCTATAAATAAGATTAAGAAAATATACATCCATTTCAACAATGGGATATGTAATTAGAAGAGAAGTAAACACTACCAAAAAATCCACTTTAGAATTTTCCTTTCTAAAGGATAACATGCATTGAGAAGGCATCAAATCCTTTATTTTCATCCCACTTTATTTTGGAAATTTATTAGTCTTTTATTCTTTGTCTGAAACTAATTCCTAACTTGTTTGACCACTAATTCTACATCTGTAGTTACCTTGAGCTACTTGATTCCCTTTTCTTGCACAAACTATAAACCAAAAACCAAGTCTTCATACTTAGTCATGTTATTAGTAGCCTCAAAGGTTGTTTTATAGGCTTTAGAAAAAAATTCTCCCATATGAGATATATGCACTATCCTTGCTCTAAAATTGAAATAACATGGGCTTTCAAAAAATTACATCTTCCAAATTTTAGCAGATATATTAGGGGTGAGAAACTTAGGTATTTCTTCTCCTTTCAAAATGAGCATATAGGTACCAACACTAGTCGGGTATGTGCAGGATCATCATGTAAAAAATAGGCCTTTAAGTGGAAAAAATTTCAAAAAAAAAAAAGTTAGGAAAGTTGATGTAAAAATTTGAATAAGTTATCTATATTATTTCAAAAATATGTAAGAATAGAATATGTAGAAAATTAAATGTAGTTTATAAACTACTAGGTTTTTTCTTTTGTTTTTTAAATCTCTTTTGTGAAAATTTAAAATTTCGATGCAATAGTACTTAAAAGTAAGGGGAAAAATAAGAAGTAGGTGTATGTCCAACTACCCCAACCATAATAAAATGATAATATTTTTTAATAAGATTTTATATATAAGTAGAGGACTCGTGTCCAGATGTGATGCATATTTATTTATAATTTTTTTCCAAGTAAATAATTAATTATGATTTTTTTTAACAAATTTTTTAAAATATAAAAATTAGTATGTCTAACCACCTTAACTTGGTCAAAGCTTCATGAAATTAAGTTTTTCTTTTCTTAATCCTAACTAGTATGCAAAGCATAGAATGTGATTCATATTTTGGATTCAAAAAATGTGATATCATTTGAAAGCTATAGATGTTTTTCAATCAACCTCTTAATCAGGACTTTAGTTGTAATTCTAATAGAAAATGAATAATAATTACTTCTCTAATTCAAAGTGAAGCATAATTTATATAGGTGGAAACCCGAGAATCTCATTTAAAAACCCTCTTTTTTCATCAATTT
>VDFB02095189.1:0-13666 GCA_007258455.2 Sequoia sempervirens | reverse complement strand
ATGCTAGTGGAAGAGATCTATTGGCGGCCGAGGGTTTCAGAGCCCTCCAGAGACAAATTGATGCATTGCAGGAACAAATGAGAAGAGGGTTAAACCCAAGAAGGAGAGGAGAAAGCAAGGATGAAGAAGAGGTGGAAGATTTAGATGTAGAAGAGGAAGAAGAAGTGATTGACCAAGAATAAATGTGGCTCATCAGGGCCATTTTGAATATTGGAAAAAGACCCAGAATAGAAGTTCTCAATTATTCTGGAAGTTTGAACCCAAAAGAGTTGATCGATTGGATCAATGAGCTAGAAGAGTATTTCGAGTATGAAGAAGTAGAGGACCCATATCGAGTTATGTTTTCAAAAAAAAAGCTAAAGAGCCACGCAAATATTTGGTGGAAATAAATCCAATTGGAGAGAAATCGAAGAGGGAAAGGAAAGATCAGCAGTTGGGATTGCATGGTGGAGAAACTGAAGAAGCAGTTCATGCCAGTAGACTATGAGTTAGATCTGCTAAAGAAATTGCAAGGGTTGAAGCAAGGAAGTAGATTTGTGAAAGAATACATAGAGGATTTTCATAAGATGATCATCTAAACAAGCCATGCAAAGGCTAACAAGGAGAAGGTAGCCCGTTATCTTAATGGGTTACGACCAAGCATTCAAGAGGAGCTAAGCCTAGTTAGAATGACCACCATTGAGGATGCATACCAGTTTTCTCTAAAAGTTAAGGAGAAACTAAACAAAAGATTTGATAGAAATCAAAAAGGATGAGGAGGTCAAAGTGGAAGGGGTAGTGGAAGATCTTTTGGAAGCCAAAATGAGGATGAAAGGAAAAATGAAGATGTGGGTACCAGTCAAAGCCAAAAGAATGATAAATTTTATTGCCCTCGTGATCAAAACAGTGATGATCAAAGAGGTAGAGGATGAGGAAGATCTAGGTCAGGACCAGGAAGAGGTGGTTTCAGAGGAACTTGTTTCCATTGTGGTGAAAGGCATCGAGCCTATGAATGTCCACAACACCAATGAAAGATAGACAAAAGTCCAAAAGGTCGTGGAAGGGTTGTGCATGCAGATGAGGAGGCCCAATTTGAGCATTCAAATGTTGTTGAAAGGGGAGAAGTCCTAGTGGTTAGAAGAGCCCTAGTGACTGAAGAGAAGGAACCAGAGCAAAGGAAGAATCTGTTTCCAACAAGGTGCAAGTGTGAAGACAAATGTTGTAATTTCATTATTGGCAGTGGGAGCATTGATAATCTGGTGTCAGAAGAGATGGTTACAAAGTTGAAACTAAAGAGGGAAAGGAATCCACATCCATATTAGATTGTCTGGCTGCAAAAATACCACAAAGTTTTGGTCAATGAGAAATGCCTGGTGAAGTTCAAGATCAAAAGCTATCATGATGAGGTACTATGTCATATCATCCCCATGGATGCATGTCACATGTTGTTGGGGAGGCTATGGCAGTTCGATAGGCAAGTTTTACATGATGGCCATGCAAACACGTATTCCCTAATGAAGGATGGATTCCACCATAAGTTGAAACCCTTGAAGAAGGACGAAGAAAAGGTATGCAATAGTGCTAAAAAAAAAATTGTTGATGGAAGGAGATTTTTAGAAGGCATAAAGCATGAGTGTATGTGTTATGCATTGATTCCTAGAATGGATTTAAGGAAGATAGTGAGAAGGTGCCAGTAGAAGTTTCTAGACTATTGGATGAGTTTCAGGAGATTATTTCTATTAACGTACCTAAGGGTTTATCACTTATGGGGAAGATCAGTCATCAGATTGACTTGATCCCTGGAGCTAGTTTTCCAAATAAGGCAGCTTATAGAATGACTCTTGCAGAAAATGAGGAGTTGAACAGACAAGTTCAAGGGTTGTTGAGAAAGGGTTTCATTCGAGCGATTTTGAGCCCATGTACAGTACCTACAGTACTAGCACCGAAGAAGGATTGGGAGTGGAGGATGTGTACAGACTCCCAGGCCATAAATAAGATAACAATCAAGTACAAATTTCCCCTGCCAAGGATGGATGACCTGATGGACTGTTTGAGTGGAGCTCAATACTTCACAAAGATAGATTTGAAAATTGGATATCACCATATCTGGATTCGAGAGGGTGATGAGTGGAAGACTGACTTCAAGACCAAAGAGGGCCTATACAAGTGGTTAGTCATGCCCTTTGGGCTAACCAATGCACCAAGCACATTCATGCGACTCATGAATGCGGTATTGCAAGAGTTTCTAGGAAGTTTTGTTATTGTATATCTAGATGATATTTTTATTTTTAGTAAGACTTTGGATGAGCATTTAATGCATATTCGTAGAGATTTTGAGAATTTGAGAGAAGAAAAACTATTGATTAATTTGAAGAAGTGTAGTTTTGTGAAGGAGTTAGTGTACTTGGGGTTTTTTGTCTTGGCAGAAGGTCTCAAGATGGACCCAGAGAAGGTGAAGGCTATTCTAGAATGGCCTACCCCAAGAACTACTACTGAGGTGAGATCTTTCCATGGTTTGGCCAATTTTTATAGAAAGTTCATTAGAAACTTCAATAGCATTTGTTCACCCTCGATCAAACAATGAGAGGGCATAGAAAGAGTTCAAGTGGGAGCAAATTAGCTATTTTGATTTGTTGAAGCCGCATAGGTGATAGAGCAACCGCCAGCTTTAGCCCTCCCGTGATTTCAATAAGGTGTTTCCAAGTGGATTGTGATGCTAGTGGTTGTGCCATTGGAGCAGTTGTTGATTCAAGAAGGTGTTTCCATTGCCTATTTCGAAAAGTTAAATGATGCAAAGAGAAAAGTACTCTATATATGATTAGGAATTTTATGCAATAGTTCAAGCATTAAAGAAATGGAGTCATTATTTGTTTCCTCAAGGAATTTTTTGTATACCGACCATCAAGCATTACAAAGCATTTATAGTCAAGGAAAATTAAATCGTGAGGCATATGAAATGGGTAAATTTTTGCAGAGTTATATCTTTGTTTTAAAGCATAAGAGTGGGAAGTCGAATAGGGTTCCAGATGCCTTAAGTAGGAGGCATACATTGTTGACGGAGATACAGATTGAAGTGGTTGGGTTTAGTGAAATCAAGACATTGTATCCTGAAGATCCTAATTTTGCTAAGGCTTAGAAAGCTTTAAAGGAGCCTATTATAGTTGACAAGACAAAGTGGTTTGATTTCATAATCCAAGATGGCATGTTGTTTAAGGGAATCCAATTGTGTATCCTGAGGAGTTCCATGAGGGAGAACCTGATAAAGGAGAAGCACAGTGGAGGAATGGCAAGACATTTTGGTTGGGATAAGACCATTGCCATTATCAATGAGCATTATTATTGGGCTTAGTTATCACAGGATGTGAAGAAGTTTGTGTAGAGTTGCAGGGTATGTCAGATGGCTAAAAGAGTGAGCCAGAATACTAGGTTGTATTAACCCTTACCTATACTAAAGAGGTCGTGGGAGGATATAAGTATGGACTTTGTTCTTGGCTTGCCAAGGACACAAAGAGGGAATGATTCATTCTTTGTGGTAGTTGACAGGTTTTCAAAGATGGCACATTTTATCCCATGCTAGAAGACCCATGATGCAGTCCACATTGTTGACTTGTTGTTTAGAGAGGTGGTGAGGCTACATGGTCTGCCAAAGAGTATAGTCTCAGATCGCGACATAATTTCTTTTGGATACTTTTGGAGGACCTTGTGGAAGAAGTTGAAAATAGAGTTGAAGTTCAGTTCTGCACCTGATGGGTAGATTGAGGTTGTGAATAGAAGTATGGGTAACCTACTAAGATGCTTGGTAGGAGATAAACCCAAGGTTTGGGACCTGATCTTACCCCAGGCAGAATTTGCTTACAAAAATTTTGTCAATTGAAGCATGGGAAGATCACCATTCCAAATTGTGTATGGAGGCAATCCCATAATTGCTCTAAAACTAAGAAAGATGGGCCAAGAGAAGAAGACAAGTGTCGAAGTTGAAGACTTTGCAGAGCACATCAAGAATATACATGAGAAGGTAAGAGAACATATTAACAAGATAAATATGTAGTATAAGGCTAAGGAAGATCATAAGAGGAGGTATAAGGAGTTTTAAATTGGTGATGAAGTGATGGTCCACTTGAGGAAACAAAGGTTTCTAGTGGGAACCTATAACAAATTGAAGATGAAGAATTTCGGTCTCTATAAAATTTTGAAGAGGCATGATTCAGGGTATGCATATGAGGTAGAGTTGCCAAATGGAGTCAACATTTCCCCTATGTTCAATATTTTAGATTTGACAGAGTATCATGAAGGTGGGGAAAAGGAAGTACCAACAATGAAACAATGTGGCATTCCCAAAGACCTACTAAGAAGGAGGAGATTGGCCGGTACCTTGGGACAGCCATGTGGGAAGGAGTACCAAAAAAAGCAAGATGAAGAATATCTCGTGAAGTGAGAGGAAGGCCTCGTGGAAGATTCATCCTGTCATCTAAGGTAGAGGTTGGACCATTTGGTTTTCTCTCAACTATCCGGTAATTTGACGGTCACTTCTCAAATTACCTCGGTGTCTAATGCAAGAGCATCCAAGCTGGTGTGGAGGGCAATCTTGCATCACCCAAGTAAAAATATGCTTTCCATTTATGTTCCTTTATTTCTTTTTATATTTTTACTGGGTACCCTTTTCAATAAATAAGAGTTCTAACTTTCAAAAATTGTGTTTCTATTTTTCTACTCAACAGCCTATTTTAGCGTATGGAATTTGAAAGCCGCGGAAGACATAAATTTATGGAAGGTACAATATGGAAAAAATAAGCACTTTGGCTTAAAGAATTAGGTCAATATCATTCACGGCTTGAAAGCTATTCAAGTCTCAATTTTGTCTCTAAAAACTTCCGAGTCCAAATTTTGAGGCACTAAACGGTCTTGTAAGGGCCCAAAAATTTTCAAAACCAGAAGAGCGGGTTCGTAGCACGTTATTCACTCTGAGACCTTTACAACGGTTCAAACGGTTCAAAAAATGGAGTCTCAGATCAAAAGTTATGGCTTCCAAAAGTTAGTCAATTTTTGGAAAATTGTCAATTTTCGAATTAGGACTCAATTTTTGAATTTCAAATTGTAATTTTGGTGCCAAACTGCCAAAACTCATAACTGGAATGTTTTTTTTGGCTGCAAATTGAAAAAAGGGGCTCTTTATGGGCTAGTTTCTAATTTTTGGGGAAAAGAGTTTCCATGTTGCAAAAGGGGAATTTCTATAGTTTCTATAGTTTTTTGTGATTGGCATGTATGGCAAAGCTTGAGGATTTGAGATCTTCTACATGTAATATTTTTATTTTTGAACAATAATAAAATTTCTCTGGTTGTTTGCATTATTTTCTATGTCTTGGGTTTGCTCCCTCATCAAAACTTGTATTTACCATATAATCAAAACAATTTATCTATGATGTGTGTCATAGGTGATCATTTTCTTAGTTAATATGTGTTTGAAATGAATCAAGGTTAATCCTTTTATATAACTCAAGTTTCAAATAAAGGGTTTTGTTCATTAGGTCAGTAGATAACAACTAGATCAAGTGACAATTAAGAGGGTTTATTTTGGATTAATTTTTTTAAAACTAGGGGATAATTTTCATGAGTGTAAAAGGGATATCTCTATTGTACTTCCATGACTATGATATAAAATAGGAAAATGGAGATTTTTGAAAGTTGAACCAATTTCCTAATGTAAATGGGGAAAATGAGGCTTGATTTATATGTTGACTCTTTGCTAAGAATGTGAGACTTGTATTCTTATCATTGTGTAAGGGATAAGCTAGCTAAAGTGAAATTAAATGAAGGGAAAAATAAAACATGTGCATTTTTTACCAAATTATATTTTCCCCACTGTGATTTGCATGTAATATATGATAAGAATTCATGTCAAAAAAAAAATATACAACAAAAAAGAAAGTAAAATATTTAGACACATTAAAAGGATATGGATATAGAATTAAATATTGATTTCATACATGTTCACTTATAATGAGTTCCTCACATAAAAATAGTGTAGTCATATAATAAAAATATATGAGTAAGTAGCATCTATAAAGAACTCAAAATAAGAATAAACACAATTACTAACTATTTACAAAAATGTAAATTCTACCATGTAGATTAGCAACTAGATAATACATATACAATTGATGTGATACTATATAAGTAACTTGTTACTACATGTGTATCTAATTTAGTATTGTTCATTCATAACTAGACTCTAAAAATATGATAGTATACATGACCATATCAAACATATTGGCGTTAGCAACATTGTATCCCCCTCTAGCTAGTTAACACTCACAAAATACAATTCATGTGGAGGAAAGTAAATATAAATCATGTAATGCCTAATGATCATAAATATGGTTTTATGTAACAACATAGAATAGGAGTATAATTAACATAATAGAATAGGAGTATAATATATTCTCCTAAAAGCACAAATAACAATAGGTATCAAGATGAAATATTTTCCCCAATATGCCCCTAGTGAGGACCATGGAGTAGTAAAAAGAGTACTAAATGTTGGAGATAAAATCATATAATAAAAAATCATATATCTAATATCAACATGACAAATATTGGAAAAACCTTGCGAGCATGATAAATCTCATAAGAATGGACAAATAGGATAATATCATATAATATAAACATTTGTATATGTTGGAGACCCTATAATCATCAAGAAAAAGAACATGTTTAATACAACTAATAGGAAAAAATAACATTGATAATTATAAAAATAATTATAATACCTCTAGTAGAATGTGTCATTCTATATTACTGATCATAAAATAAATGTCTTGAAATCCATGGAATCTTATAAATTAACCTCAAAATAATGGTAAATCTTTCTATTTATAATATCTAAGTGTGGTAATCACAAGAAGATATGTAAAAAATTATAAGATAAGATGACATATGAGCATAAAAATGTAAAAAATGTGAGCACAAGTGGATGTATTATTGCATGACCACTTTTATGATCATAAATTAAAATTCCTAAAAGCCATGAATCCCATACGAGGATCTTGTAACATAAAAAAGATGTGAGATATCATTATGATATGCATTAAGAAAAAGTATAATCAGTACCCCTCCGCTTATGCATATGTTTTATGTTGTTATTGAAATATACCGAGCCAATTTTTTCCGCTTTTCACCCCAAATTACAAGCATTGCACCCGTTAAGGTTAGATGAGAAAACCAAAACGTGCAAGAAAACAACTCTAACCAGAATGGCGCCGAGGATGGCGAGCATTGGTCAGAGGATCTAATTGAGACTGCTTAAATTGTAACTCTAACCAGAATGGCACCGCTGAAGGTGAGCATTGGTCAGAGGGTCTTCTATTCTATTTGCAGGAAGGAACTCAACGTCAAGTATGTGCTACCCAATCCAATGCGGAGTGAGGGGCGACCATATGACGGAGTGAATACAAAACTACTGCTTGAAAGAAAAAGCTGAAAGCTAAAGACTCTCAACACCCAGGATGTGCTTTCTAACCCAGAATGGGATAGTAGCGACCATAGGGCGGAGATGGATTACATACAATATCAAAATGCTGAAAGAGAGAACATTACAATCTGATTGAGCAAGAATCTAAGGACCGACAGTACTACTGCCAGCATACAATTTGAAAGATAACTACTTGCTACTAGTTACAAATCAGCCTTTGAGAATATTGCAATAATATTGAAGCATTCAATGATTGCCAAGAATAAAGCTTAAACTTGTATGAAAGAAACGGATCCAACCTCTTCCAATCTGAGCAATCTTCAATGATGTCTCCGTGAAGCCTTTAAGAGTTCCCAACGACCATCCAAGAGTCCAAAGTGCAGATCCCTGTATGCTGTTATAACAGTACTGTATTTTTTCTTCATAAACCAGCAACACAGATTTATAAAATAGATCAGATCTCCCTAGAAACTGATCCAAATGACTAGATACTGAAGGCAAAACACCTTTAACAAGGAGGCGCTCAAACTAGAAACACAAAACAGACTTGAAATGCCACTTATATTAAATGCACAAATCCCGAGATCTTGAGAATGGTACGGCCCAGCTGACAGGGTCGACTTTACTTTAAAAATTAGATACACCAATGAAAAATCTGCAACTTGTCACACAATGGCGCCTAGACCAAAGGAATAGAACTATCCAATACCCACAATGAAATGTTTTGTATTTTTTGATTTATGAATGTAAACACAAATCTGCTAAAGCAAAATACAGAAAACAGAAATCTCTAACATGCCAAATCTGATCCTAAACATATGAATGCTGATTACAATGCACGAAATCCAAAGTACTCACAACTAGACTAACAATCATCACTAGTCGTTGTCTTACAAACGAGAAGAGATGCCCAATACTAGGAGGTCTTCATTCCTCGAAGTGATCCAGATTCAATCCGGCAGCATAACGGTGTATTTTTCCAAGATGAAGCAAACTGATGCACAAGCCCTCTTTTTATAAGTTTCGTTTGACTTCACGAAACCCTAAAATCATCTTTTAGGTCAAATTCCCTGATCTCCTCAAGAAGGCGTACTTTCTCCTTCAAAGATTAATAAATGATATTTTAATTAAAAGCCAAGCTTGAAAAGTGCGCCCAACATAAGCTTGCTTGACTTAGGCAATAATTAAAATAATCATTTAATGAGGGCGCCACCCTCAAAGGCCCCCTTTTTAAAACATCTTTAAGTCATTACTTCTAGGCCCAAGGTCAACATTAAAATATAATATTTAAATGTGCCTTTTAATGAAATAACTTAGCTTATCCCTCCGGAGGTGCACTGAAGCCAAAACTGAGCCAAACATCTGACCACTGAAACAGGAAGTCAACCGAGCTGAACATCATCTGACAAGCTGCCAAAAATAGAATTTACTAAAAATAGTAAATTCCAAAAAGTACCCAGAATGCCGAGAATGATCATACCACTGCGAAGCCCTCTGAAAACCCAGAAGGAATCCGCCATTAAAACTAACATCTTCGAACAATAACCTCCTCAAAATTAGGAAACCCTAATTTTAACTTCCGACTAGCCTCCGGGTTCCCAAGGAAAGGCTAACGGTCACTGAAAATGTCAGGCTTGAAAAGGGGACATTACAGTCCGCCCTCCCCAAGATTGCTTGTCCTCAAGCAATTGCAAACTAGGATGCTGCATTATCTCATCACTTTCCCAAGTTGCATCCTCCAAAGGCAGGTTCTTCCATTTTACCAAACATTCTCTGATAGTTCTATTCCTCAAGGAACGTTCTCTGAAGTCAAGTATCGACTCGGGAACCAGAACCAACTGTCCTTCTTCGTCCAACGGTGGCAACTGTGAAGAAGCAACCACATTGTGTCCAAGTGCCTTCTTGAGGCGAGACACGTGGAAGACGTTATGCACTCTGCTATCTGAAGGTAGCTCTAATTCATAAGCTACTGCACCAACCTTTCTGATGACCCTAAAAGGTGCATAGAAGCGAGGTTCGAGCTTCTCAGCTCCACTCTTCTTGAGAGTCGACTGTCTATAAGGTTGTAAGCGGAGATAGACCATATCCCCAACCTCAAAAGAACGCTCTACACGCTTCTGGTCAGCATACAACTTCTGCTGATTTTGTGCAATCTGCAAATTATCCTTCAAGGACCTCATTATGCCCTGACTATGCTGCAACAAATCCTTGGCTAATGGTGCTTTGTTGTCACCAAACACCAAATCTGCAAAGCTGGGTGCTTCATACCCATAAAGTGCCAAGAAAGGAGACATTTTGATTGACATATGGAAGGTAGAGTTGTAGCAGTACTTGCCTATATGCAGCCACTTAACCCAAGCTTTCTGCTGTTCGGACACATAATTTCTCAAGTAGCCTTCCAACCACTTGTTCACCACTTCTGTTTGCCCATCAGTTTGGGGGTGATAACTCGTGCTTGGAGTGAGCACAGTACCACTCATTCTGAAAACTTCCTGCCAAAAGGTACTTAGGAACTTGTTGTCCCTATCACTTACAATATTCTTTGGCAACCCATGCAGCCTAAACACTTCTCGAAAAAACAAATCTGCAACTTGGGCTGCAGAAAAAGTGCTGGTAATGGCAAAGAAATGAGCAAACTTGGTTAATCTGTCAACTACCACATAAATGCAATCCTTCCCTTGAGCCTTGGGCAACACAGTGATGAAATCCATTGAAATGCTTTCCCATTTTTGATTGGGAATTGGAAGTGGTTGCAGCAAACCGGCTGGCAATGTATGCTCATTTTTATTTGCTTGACAAACAGGACATTCCTGAATGTAACGTTGAACCTCCCTCTTCAAACCTTTCCAAGAAAACCTTTCTCGGACCTGCCTATAGGTCTTGAAAAACCCTTGGTGACCAGCAACTGGAATGTCATGAAAATTCAAAAGAATCTTCTTCTTGAGCTTAGAATCAGCCACCAGAAAGATTCTTCCCTTATACTGAATCAATCCCTCAACCACCTGGTACTTTTTATCATGGAAAGTACCTTCCAGAATGCTGGTTGCAAACTGATTTTTTGCATAATCAGCAAGCAACATGTCTCTCCAATCTGCAGTAAGCTCACACAATGAGCTAAGATGAGGCCTTCTGGAGAGAGCATCGGCCACGACATTATTTTTCCCTTTGACATATTCAATGTCAAAGTCGTAAGCTTGAAGCTTACTCACCCCTTTCTGTTGCCTCTCATTTAAATCCTTCTGGTGCATAAAATGCTTGAGGCTATTGTGGTATGTTTTAACCACGAACTTATTCCCCACCAAGTACTGTCGGAACTTGGCTAATGCGTGCATAATGGCAAGCATTTCTTTGTCATAAATTGAATATGACCTTTCCACACCCCTTAATTTTCGGCTTTCAAACACAATAGGGTGTTTGTCTTGCATCAGGACAGCACCAACTCCTTCACCCGATGCATCACACTGCAGCTCGAATGGCTTGGAGCAATCAGGGATAGCCAAAACTGGGCACGAGCTCATGATCTTCTTAAATTTGTCAAAAACAACTTGAGCCTTCTCTGACCAAACAAAGGCTCCCTTTTTGGTGAGATCAGTAAGGGGAGCAGCATTCTGAGAATACCCCTTTACGAATCTCCGATAAAAACCACCTGAGACCAAACCGCTGGTCAGCTCACCAAAGGGAGGTGGCCAATCAACTTCGCTTTGATTTTTTTTCGGATCCGCACTCCTCCATTGCCCGATTATGTGGCCCAAAGATGCGGTAACTCCACCATTTCAAATTCACATTTGGAAGCGTAAACAAGCTCGGATTCCATTATCTTTGAGGCGTTACTTCCTCAAGTGCTTAGGGTGAAGTCCTCCGTCGCTAGCGTAGATCGGAGATGTCATCAAGAATTATTTATGCACCAAATTTGCACCCTACTGAGATTTTCAAACTCAGCAATCTGGCATAACATGGGACTCAAATTCTGCATGTGGGATATGCAATACTGAAAATGAGACCTCCGGATTCTAGGCCGGTTCCTATTGAATAAATATCTATTTTTGCTCTTCAAACCTAAAGACTTTAGGGGAAAAGGGGGAGAAAAGAGATAAAAGGAACTTGAAGAATGAAACTAATTAATGGGTGATACACCAAAATCACTTTCCTCAGCACAAATTGAACCCACAACCATTTATAAGATGATACAATAACTGGTAAAACCCTCAACACATAAATATTTCAAAGGAAGATCTGAAATCAGAATGATATTTAAAGGATATTAATCACAGTAAATATATCTAAAAATTGATACAACCCTCAACCTGTGAAGAGAATTCCTAGTCACAAAGATGCCAAAATGAGACAAACTTAAAAGGTTTCAGATAGGAAACACAGAAAAGAAAGATCAATCACCAATCTGCATACAAACATGACACCAGAAATAGATCCAAAATGTTGTATAAAGGCCCTCAAAGGCTCTGAAAATACATACTCCAAAGTCTGATACAAAGCTTGGAACAAAATAGCACCATGTCCTTCAGAAAGTACAAAGTCTCTTCCACTCCAGAATTTTTTGCATACATAAAAAGGAATGAAGATGAGAATAAATAAGCTCAAACTCTCCACCCTAACCCTAGAAAAAAGGGCCCCACCTTGGATAAGGGGTCGGATTTGATAAAAATGCCCTAAAAGAAGGCTCTCAAACATTCCAACAACTTACCCAAAATAGGAAAAAGTCTTCCAGACCCGGATAGGAACAAAAATCCTCATAAATAGGACTCAAAAGTCTCCAAAAAAGGTGTCATATCAGTCAATAACTCCTCCCCTGAATCTAGCAACCCAAAACCTCCACTTGGCATCAACAGACTGTCATATCTCCAAGATTTAATGCTCCACTTAAAGGCTTCTCTTGGCATATCTCAAATATCTACAACTTGCATTAATAACATTTATTTTTCAGAAGTGATTTATAATTGATCACTTTAAAAAATAAAGTTTACAATTTAAAAAGAACTGCAAGTTGGAATACCACCTAGCAAGATCAAAATTTTAATTCTGCATTTAAATATCATTTATTGAAAATGATTAACAAATCATTTTAATAAAGATTTTACAATTTGCTTAAAATGCAAAAAATAAAATAACACTTGAAGCTTTAAATTTTGCATTTGATAAAATCATTTATTAAAAATGATTTATTAACCATCTTTAATAAAGATTTTACATTTTAATTTAAAATGCAAAATTAAATAAAATCTAAGCTTTTTAGATTTTAATGGCTTACATGATTTCCCTAAGTATTACATTTTTAAAGAAAGCCAATGCTTTGAAAAAAAGAATAAAGCTTTTGTAAAAGGCAAAATGGTCAAACTTACTTAGGGTTCGAACCCTAAAATAAGACAAAGACATCATTTTGCATTTTGTTTTGTTTGCTTCTCCTTTGCTGGGCGCCGCCACTCCTCAAACCCTAGCCACGAATTTGATTTGTTCTGGTATTTTCTGCCATGAGAAACTTCAAATCTGGTCATTTCTGAGCCGAAATAAGAGCATGACGTTTTTTGAAAAAACGTTGAGGCACTTTGGGACGCGATTTTCTGCTGTAAGTGATGCTTGAAGACTTCTCTGTGATTTTTTTGTGCGAACTTTGTCAAGAATCTGTATTTTTATGCTGCCATGAACCTCTGAAGTTATTTTCTAAAAACAAAGAACAAGCTTTGCCAATAGAAACTCGAATTTGGTGCCTTTCTGCTTTAGATCTGCAATATTTACCTCTGTTTAAGCTGCGCCATGGGCATTTTCTTTTGATTTCTGTAAAAAGTTTCCACATGAACTCACAGGAGATAAAATACTTTGATTTCTTGTAGAAAAACAGCCACATCATGATTTCTTTGAAGCATCCTTTCCAGAAATAAAGAAACAAACATGATATAAAGTAAAATCTGGTCTTTACTTCTTTAGATCTGCAACATACTTTACTTTTAAGCTGGTACATGAAGATTTCCTTTTAATTTCTGCAAAAAACGTTTAACTTGAACTCTTAAGAGATGAAGAACTTCAAAATCTGGTTTACGTTCTTTTGAATCTGTAGTAGAAATACTTTGGCAAGCTGCACCATGAGCAAAAATTCTGATTTTGAAGCTACAACAGACAAAATACTTCATTTTCTGTAGACATACAGCCATGTTTTTGCTAAATCTGGGCATTTTCCTCTCTTTGAATCAACAAAAAAAAAACTTC